>BRDA01082383.1:0-10514 GCA_036984385.1 Crenuchus spilurus | reverse complement strand
TTGGCACAGCAGTCATGGGTCAACAGAGTGAACAACAGAGGGCTCAACACACATCCTTGTGGAACACCAGTGTTCATGATGGTGGTTTGAGAGGTCTTTTCTCCAGGTCGTACTGTCTGCGGTCTGTCTGTGAGGAAGTCCAATAACCAGTTGCACAGCGAGGTGTCAATGCCTAGTGGGCCAAGTTTTTCAACAAGGTGCTGTCCAACTTGTCCACTCCTCACAAATATCATATCAGTAACATAAGACCTGGAGGAGCCTTCAGCACACTACACTGGACAGAACTCTTAGAAGGATCTGAAAATGATCATATAAAATAATCATTATCTTGTGAGCTGAACCTGTTGTTTATAAGCTGTTATTTTATTTAACACAAAGTAAAGGACAAAGGAAAAGGTGCAGTACCACTAATGCACCTGTGAAATCACAAAAAATATCTCTCATATCTGTTACACTGTTTCAACAAAACATGTTGTTCAACTCGACTGTAACACCCCCTGCCTCATATATGCCTTAGTCACATGTTCTTTGTTTAGGTGTGCCAGGTGTGTGCCATATGCTTGTGTCTACATTTCTCCATGAGTCTACATCTCCACCCTCAGCCATGTCACGTCATGTCTCAGTGTTTACACCTGTCTTGTCTCTGATCACAGCCCTGCTTGTCCATCACATGTCTGATTATGTTTTCTTTAAAAAGCTTTCCAGGTGTCTCAGTCCTTGTCTGTCATTGTATTGTCCTCATGTCAACCCTGTATGTCTCAAGTGTCACGTTTGTCTTAGTCAAGCCATAGTCCAGTCTTTGTTATTGTTTTGTTAATAAAAGCTTGCTGCTGCGTCCTCTCCTCTTCAGCCACAGCCATCGTGACACCAAACATTTAGAGAGTGAACATTTCCTGGATTCCAGGCTTCTACAGACCTCCCTCAGTTAAAGAGGGATACAGAATATGTCAGTGATTGTACTTTAATACTGATCAGTGACATTCTTTAATTAGTTTATACTACAGTATATAAGTTTATTATTTTTGTAACTCAGTAATTGTATCTTAATAGAATAAAAATACTTTTTAATGTTTTTACACACATTTAATCATTCACAGTAACCTGTAAGGTCATGTTTTCTTTACTTTTCTCCTGCATTTTCAGTACCTCTCATTGTCATTTATGAAAGGATTAAGATGAGGCAGACTTATTAGTGTATCATATACAGCGATCAGCTCAAGCTCAGTTACTTTAATCTAATAAAGTGTGTTCTGACTTTAAAACCATTCACTTTTACATAATTATGTTTAAAAACTTGATTTGTTTACTCTCACTCCAGTATATTTTATTTTCCATTCAGAACTTTCACTTTTGTAGTTTAGTTTTTCCACTCTGTAGTTAAATCTTATCATTAGGACACAGATGATTGTGAAAACTAACACACTTGCCCTGAGGAAAGATCAGTGGGGGGTAAAAACTTTAGGAAAGTACACTGCCGGTGAGGAGTAACCAGAAAGCTCAGAGACATTCAAACATTTCAGTAGAGCTCTGCCTGAGCACTTCAAATCAATTTCACAGCAGGATAAGCCTGGCTCAAATGCCATTCATTATTTAAACGTCCATTATAAATTCCAGCACAGATTGTTATCCTTATTTAAACGAATGGCCCTTCCATAGTAATGGACTGGGTTTCATTCCTGCTAAAGCAAAACGTGACACAGAACCGGCATGTTGTAGAGAACCATTAATACATTACTAATAAATGTCATTTATTGTAGATTAATACACTTAATAATAGGGTCACTAATTTTACAGATAATATCTATTCTAAAGTGTCATTAAGAAAAGAAACAAAAAACAATAGCATATATACTTAACTGGCCACTTTATTAGGTACACACATACAGGTGTGCTTTGTAGTTCTACAGTTACAGACTGTAGTTCATCTGTTTCTCTGTGTACTTTATTCACTCTGTTCTACAATGATCAGGACTTGTACAGAGTAGCTATTATTTGTGTGGTGCACTGCAGTGACACTGATGTGGTAGTGGTGTGTTAGTGTGTGTTATAGCTGCTGATGTATTTATACACCTCAGTGTCACTACTGGAGTGAAAATAGTGACCAACCAGTCAACAGGACTAGAGGACCAACACAAACTGTGCTGAGCTGCTGTCTCTAATTTTACATCTACAAGACCAACAAAGCAGCTCAAACAACAGTCATACAATACTGAAATGCCCAAAAGATTATAACCAAACCTTCATAAATCTAGTCTAAAAAAACAAAACATCTTATTTTGGTATATACTCAACATTATTTGTTCTATGTACATGTAAAATCTCACTGTTTATACTTTAGACTGACTTTATACCATGAAACCTTCACACAACTTCATATTTATAACACTTAGATTCAATTAGATTAGATTCACCTTTTTGCTAATGTGATTGCATACAATGGACTTTGACCTACATTTAACCCATCTGTGCAGTGAAACATATTCACTAGTGAACACACTAGGCTGTATGAAGTGGTGGGCAGCCCTATCCACAGTTGGGGGTTAGGTGCCTAGCTCAACAGCACTTCAGTCATGACCTGCCCGAGGATCAAATCAGCGTCTTTCCAGTCACAAGACCAGACCTAAGCACCAGACCACAGCTGTGCAATTAAAGTACAATTTAGTTTCATGTACATTCACTGTTTAAAGCCACCTAAAGAAAACTATCCTGAAATTATAAACAATAATCGTCCAGTACTGTGAGGACATATTTATGAATAGTTACTGAAAGCATATAAAATGTCTAATTCTACATGAATGTACCTTAAACTAAAAATAAAAATCATTCGATATTTAGAGATGTAAGACTTTCTGCAGTGCTGTGGAGACTCGACTGAGGTTCTGCTGTTTACAGTCTAATGAATCGTAATGTGTAAGCAATTATTTGGCTTTGTGCATTCTAATAGCTACAACATGAGGATAGACTGCTCTGACCTTATCATCACGCCTTTCTGACCTTTTAGTGACCAGGAGAAAAGTCTATTCTGATCTATAAAACACACTCTGAACTCGATGTGTTCAGTGAAAGCTCCTCAACACACCGACCTCTACCGTGACTTATTAAATACACTATTGATCGTCCTTTCTGTCCAACCACTTCAGGCCACGTCAAGCCCATGGACAGCAGAAGATAAGGAGAATGTAAACAGAGGACTATCTCAGAAGCATGGCTTGTCAATGCAGACCGAGCTTTTTGCCATCCAATTGGCATCACATTCATCAGTCTTGATGCCTCTCATGTAGTCTGCACACATCAATGACCATCACAATGTATAACAGATAAAGAAAATGTTTTTTTTTGTATCTTCAGCTGTTTAATGCCAAGCTGTCACTTCTCATGATGTACTGAATACACAACAACTGCTGAAGTCTGAAAGGTTACTTCTCATTTTCAAAAACTTGCTGACTAAACTGTATAAAAGTGGTCTGGACAAGCCAAAAATGTCTGGATAGATGTTAAATGATCTTGAAATAAACATTCTCAAAAAAAAGAAAGAATATAATATCTAGTCTAAATGCTGGGAAGGTTTCACTTGTTAAGACATAATTTCTTGCAGTGCATGTATACAAGCATCACCACTCATCTCTGTCCATTATATTCACCTTGACAGGCTCTGAGGTTAAATAACACAGGTGTTGACTTTTTCATCCTTTTCTACTCTTTCTCTACAAGGAAAGACAAACGATTGGTTGCTCTTCTCCTGGCTTCATTATCGCCATTCTGAGTTGAAGAGGCACGCAGACATTGTCAATTTGATCGGCCCCTTAATCGTACAAACCCAATCACCCCAGCATGATTGAGTAGGGCAGGCCTTATCTCCAGCAGTCAATATCATATACCCACTGGTGCTAAGCGATTACCATTCTCTCTTGTAGATGCTTGTCAAATTGAATGAGAGGCAGGCTATTGATTAGGTGATAACAGTGTTGGGTAAATGGAGGGAGTGGTGAACATTAGACCTGGGTATTTGGGGTTAGGATGGGGTGGGTGGCGGTGGGTGGGGGAGGTATGAAGGTTTCTGGCCTCCTCTCTGTTCTGGTAAGTCATGGAGGAAAGGCACAAAGTATTACAACAGTGGTCTGGTGTCTAAAAACATTTTAATGGACACTGTATCAACATTGTCATATCATTTTTACATTTTTTATACCATCTCAAACTGTCCTTCTGTCATTTGTTACACAGACTAACAGAAACAATTCAACATCAGTTTGGACACTTTTGTAAATGTAAGGATTCCAGAGGCAGAGACGAAGGATAATTGTCTAAAAAAGTGAAGAACTGTGATACAAGCATAAACAAACAAACTGACTCACACACAAAAGGGCATAAATAGGGGAACATAACGAGACACAGGTGGAGACAATGAGAGGTGGGGCTTGACAAGACTAAACCTTAAAGTGACATATCATATTATAGCAAAGTGTAAAAGTAAACACAGAATAAAATTATCCTTCAGGAGTCAAAGATCACACTGGTGTGATTAAATCATGTCAGGTTTTGACATCGAGTCAAACCAATACTCTCAACTTGAATGAAAGTTTGTGTCTCTAAACTCTACACTAATGTTACATGTTAGTGACCATGTAAAAACAGAGCTATGGTCATTTAAACTTGATATAAAAATCATATCAAAAGTCAAAGTCAAGTTTTATTGTCATTTCAACCATATATAATAGTGAGCAGTAACACAGTGAAACAAAACAACGTTCCTCCAGGACCAATGTGCTACATAGAACAACGAACATCACAACACAGCATAAAGTGCAGAAGCATGTGCAATAACGCAAGACGATTCACAATAAATACATGAGACAATACAATAGCTACGCAGGACAATTTACACTATACATAAACAATCAGTACAGGGAGGGGACCAGTGCAGATAGACCACTGATAGTGGGAGCAGTAAGGTGCTGATGTCTACATTTTAGTGTAAATGTAAACAATATGTTTAGCAGCAGTTTGTCCATGTTTTGTATAATGTACTCAAGTTTATGTGTAGATGTCTGATAGCTTGTTGCACAGCTGATAGAAACTGTTGCACAGTCTGGATGTGAGGGTCTGGATGCTTTGGTTCTTTCAGCTGTCCTCACTACTCGCTGCAGGGACTTGCGGTCTGAGATGGTGCAGTTCCCAAACCAGGCAGTGATTTTATTTACATGTCTGTAAAAGTGAATATTCACTGTGAGACAAGAGGGGTGACATCACTGGTGAGGAAGCCACACAATGCAACCAACACTGCCCTCAAGTGGACAAAAAAGAAACGCATACCTGCTTTTTGTTGTACACAGTAAATCAGCCAGCATTAAATCAACACTATTAGAGTTAAATTAACACTGAGATAGTTACATTTTGACACCCTCAGTGTTAATTTAACTCTAATAGTGTTGACTTAACACTGGCAGATTTACAGTGTAAGTAGTTGTACAACCACAAATCAGAAAAAGTTCAGACAGTATGGAAAAAGAATATAAAAAAACAATTGTTCTTATATTTACTTTTATTTGATTACAGACAGCATGAACTCAATATATCTCACTTTTTGTCTGCCCGACTTCAATTCATTTGTTAATACACATCCATTCTTAATTTTGTCCTTCCTTCTCACAACATTTAAAAAATGTTTAAGCACTGAGGACACCAAGTGAGGAAATGTTTCAGGTGTTATTTTGTCTGTAAACACATTTTATGGTCTACAACAAAACGGGGTTGTCATTTCTAAATTCTCTGACATTCTCTATTGAGGTCGGATGAAGACTGAAGACAGGCCAGTCCAGTACCCATAACACTCTTCTTCCACAGACATGTCATTGTAATGTGTGCAGCATGTGCTTTTGTATTGTCTTGTTGAAAAAGGTCTCAGGTGTTCAGCTTAAACAGGTGCTCTTTACCTTTACACACTAAAATTCCTCCAGATTCCTTGAATTGTTTAATGATATTATACATTACAGATGAGAAACATGCAAATCCCTTCTCATCTTTCCTTGAGGAACATTGTATTTAAACATTTCAATCATTTTCTCACGTGTGTTAATAAACTGGAGATCCTCTGCCTTTGATCCTCAAAGACTTTTGTGGCATCATGATTTTTTATTGGATTGATGGGAAATGAATCTACAGTCAGATGTCTGAGACTTAATGATTCATAATTTTTTCAACAATATAACAAATTTGTTCACCAGGCAAAGAAGGTCAGTCAGTGCACAAATGATTGCCATGCTCAATAACAAGACCACATGCTCAAATCCCATATTCAAATTCAATTAATGCTGAAAACTCCAGATTATCTGCACCATCTGTACAAGCTGGTCATTCAGAGATTTCTGTTTGCAAACTGTTCATGAAAATTAATGATGCTCCTTCTCAGGCCATGTTTTCATCCTTTCACACTTTGCCTATGGTGTCTCTTAGACCTGATTGACTTTCTGTCCTTCTCCTCTTGTGCTTTGGCATCACTTTGCAGTTGCCCCCAGTGTGAATTTCTAACAACGATCATTCTCCACTGCCCCCCACCCCATATCTATAAAATTTGTGCCTCATAAACCTCTCGCCCTAGGCTCAGCTCCTCTTTCTGTTTTACCATTGCTCTATTACCTGCTCCACACCTTTATTTCCCAGCTATCACTGATGTAGAGGAGACAGTGGGAGTCCTATGTAGGTTAATGGAGGAGCAAAAGGGCTAAATGAGGCCTTGTAGCGTCCAAAGGAAGAAGAACAAACAGGGCGAATATGGAGGCCTGATTTTCACTGATAGACAAGAAAGATCAGCGAGACGGGGAGGAGAAAGGTGAGGAGCATGTGAAGGAGAAGAGATGATGGAAATGTACCACACTGCCTTCAGGCATCACCAACATAACTTTACAAAATTAGACAGAGTGATGGAGACAAACAAGGAGATACAGGTCAGCAGCATGAGATGAGATCTGGACTTTAGTAGGTTAAGGACTGAAGGTTGAATAGTAAACAAATGAACAATCAATTAAACAATAATTTCAACTCATTTCATTACTGACATGACAAAACCTTAAGAACCAGAGATTAAGTTTAGTCCTGGACTATATCTTCGGTTCAATAGAAAATCTCCATTCAAAAATGTTCTGTAGTTCAGGACTAGGCTTAATCACTGATCAGGAAACCAGGCCTTTATCTCCATACTTTACAGAAGCGTTTTAACTTTAATATAATTTTAGAATCATTTTCCTGCCTCATTATCAGTTTATTTAAGAAATAAAAACAGGAGCAATTAACATTATAACACATTATTATTATTATTATTATTATTATTATTATTATTATTATTATTATTATTACAACTAACATTATTCTGGCTTCTCAAAAACAATTTACTCTTCTTGGCTTTTGTCCTTCTCTTTTTCTTTTTTCTTCCTCTCCCTTCTTTCTTTTTCTTCATCCTCTTCTTCATCTTCTTTATTTTTCCTTCATCCTATACTATATATATTATTTCTTTTTTCTTTTCTTTTTCATCTCCCTCCTTTTTGTTCTTCTTATTTCCTTTTCTTCTTATTATTATTTTTATTCTTATATCATATTTTATTTTCTTCTTCAATTTTGTAAAACGTTCATACAGCACATTTTTCTCTCAGCAGTTTTCCATGTTTGTACATTAATAATCAACAATCATCAACAGATGTCTTTCATTTGTGAGTGTTATTGTTGTACAGAGTTGTCCCTCATGTGCAAGTCACAAGCAAGTCTCAAGTCACTGTAGTGAGAACCAAGCAAGTCAAGTCGAGTCCCTGCCATAAGTCAAGCAAGTCACAAGTCATACAAATATGGTCTGATCTACCCCAGTTTATACATTTACATCAATATAGACGGTCGTATACAGTTTTATATAGACATAAACTAAACCTATTAAACATCAAATATACCTCAAACATACAATTACATAACTTACTTAATGGCTTACTTCCCCCATCAAGAGGGTCACACCATTTATTCATCACCTCTTAATGCAGCTCTCAAAGGTGCTTCTTAATGAACATTTCTGAGCACAAAAAGTATTACATCATCAACTGAATAGTAGATTAAATAAAAATAAGTATATAAAAATAAATAAAAACATATTGCCTGAAATGTAAACCTGTTACCTATAAAACAATGTCTGAAATGTTAATATTACAAACATTACAAAACATTACATCAAACCATGAAAACATTCACATAATGTTTTTAGTATGACACATACTATTCATGCTATTTTGTCCAGTTCATATCCACACTAGCAAACATCTCTGCCACAACATTAAAGAAATATTTAACTTTAGCATAACTTTCAAATTTAAGCAATCTTATTTTTACATATTTTAGATGTCAAGGTTGCTGGACAGTGTAGATATGAACAGAACAAAATAACAACAATAGCATGTGGCTACAAATACCACATGTTTTTTTTTTTTATTATACATTTTGTGTGTTTGTTATTTTGTATACATCTGGTCTGGTTAGGTTTGTTTTCAGACTGCAATTTTGTGCACACACGAAGGACTTTTATTATGACACGCCCACGTACTGCCCTCATCACTTATGTGGTGTGCATCTTCCTACACTCAACACTGATTGGTTTGGATGTGCGTCTGTGGTGTTTAAATACTTTTATATAGCGCTGCTGCAGTTTCATTCGTTTAGTTTAAGTTGCTCTGTCATCCTATTATCTGTTATTTTCTGATTATCTCTGAAAATAAGCTGCACGTTTCAGTATTTTCATGCGACTTTTCACAATGTTCATCAGACCAAAATTATATTGAACATTTGGTCTCCTCCTTGCTCCATGTGCTACAACGGATCGTTATTGCTGCTGTTTAGCGTTCTGTGTGCTGCTGTTTAGTGTTCTGTGTGCTGCATGCACTGTAAAATCAGCCGATCATGCTTCAAAATAAAATCTAGTCTTCTAATGTAATCTAAATTTACAGATTTAATAATATTAATACAAATAATATTGCAAATATTTTAAAAAATCAAGTCTTTTCGAGTCATCTGTCTCAAGTATAAGTCAACTCTCAAGTCATAAAAATCAAGTCAAAGTTGAGTCTTTCACCAGCTTTAGTCAAGCAAGTCTCAAGTCCTCAAAATTGCAACTCGAGTCTGTCTCGAGTCAAGTCATGAGACTTAAGTCCCCCACCTCTGTTGTTGTAAATCATTTTATGCCTCCTAAACTTTGGTAAGATGTTTTGAAACATTTAATATTCTGCAGGTGTTTGTTTTAATCAGTCAATATTTACACAGTTCCTGTTACGCTTAAACAGTATTTAACAGTGTCTGTAATAGTGTCTGTAACAGTGTCTGTAATATTGTCTGTAACATTGTAATAATGTCTGTAACATTGTCTGTAACAGTGTCTGTAATAGTGTCTGTAACAGTGTATGTAATAATGTCTGTAATAGTGTGTAACAGTGTCTGTAATAGTGTCTGTAATAGTGTGTGACATTGCCTGTAATGGTGTCTGTAATAATGTCTGTAACATTGTCTGTAATAGTGTCTGTAATAATGTCTGTAACATTTTCTGTAATAGTCCCTGTAATAGTGTGTAACAGTGTTTGTAACAGTGTCTGTAATAGTGTTGATAATAGTGCCTGTAATAGTCTCTGTAACATTGTATGTAATAATGTCTGTAATAGAGTCTGTAATAATGTCTGTAACATTGTCTGTAATAGAGTCTGTAATAATGTCTGTAACATTGTCTGTAATAGTGTCTGTAATAATGTCTGTAACATTGTCTGTAATAGTGCCTGTAATAGTGTCTGTAATAATGTGTAACAGTGTTTGTAACAGTGTCTGTAATAGTGTTGATAATAGTGCCTGTAAAAGTGTCTGTAACAGTGTCTGTAATAGTGTCTGTAAAAGAGTCTGTAATAGTGTGTAACAGTGTCTGTAATAGTGTCTGTAATAGTGTGTAACATTGTCTGTAATAGTGTCTGTAACAGTGTCTGTAATAGTGTCTGTAACAGTGTATGTAATAATGTCTGTAATAGTGTGTAACAGTGTCTGTAATAGTGTCTGTAATAGTGTGTAACATTGTCTGTAATAGTGTCTGTAATAATGTCTGTAACATTGTCTGTAATAGTGTCTGTAATAATGTCTGTAACATTGTCTGTAACAGTGTCTGTAACAGTGTCTGGAATACTGTCTGTAACAGTGTCTGGAATAGTGTCTAGAATAGTGTCTGGAATAGTGTCTGTAACAGTGTCTGTAATACTGTCTGTAACAGTGTCTGTAATAATGTCTGTAATAGTGTCTGTAACAGTGTCTTGAATAGTGTTTGTAATAGTGTGTGACATTGTCTGTAATAGTGTCTGTAATAATGTCTGTAATAGTGTTGATAATAGTGCCTGTAATAGTGACTGTAACAGTGTATGTAATAATGTCTGTAATAGAGTCTGTAATAGTGTGTAACAGTGTCTGTAATAGTGTGTAACATTGTAAGTGTCTGTAATAATGTCTGTAAGTGTCTGTAA
>BRDA01082376.1:0-28833 GCA_036984385.1 Crenuchus spilurus | reverse complement strand
CATCTGACAAACACACATAAAAACCAGAGGGCAGCAGATCATGTGAAAATATAATATTTGTGTCATTCTCAAAACTTCTGGCCATGACTGTATTTAACAGGCATTGAGCTGACATCAGCAACTTGTTTGCTATCCCTGCTCCTGAAGAGGGATCCGAGTTGATGACTCACACTTGCTGCCAAAAGCATAGCGACCATCAATACAATAAGTGGCAACTGAATGAACTTGAGAATGTGGAAGTAAAGCCACTCGGACAACACCGGAGAGCAGCCGGAGTCAGAGGATAAACACATAATCTTGGTCAGTTTCTACTAGTTAACCTGGCTACACGTTAAGCTATGCAAGTACTACTGGAATGCTGTGGTCTACCACAATTCAAGGCAACCAGTTCTGATCTTGCAATCAACACTTTGGAGAATAAAATTCCCTTGGTTGGGAGTAAAACAGTTTAATCCCCAGAGTGACATTAGTCCTTAAACTCATGACATACGGGCAGAACTCTGTAGCCCCCTGTCATATTGGCAATGGAAACCTAACTATGTTGGCAACTAGTGACTACAAAGTGCTTTAGGTATTTTATCAGGCAATCATTTCAGCTATGGAGTTCTAGGTCCTAGAACACACCAGCCACAGCTGACCTGGAAGCTGGGTAACAGTTGACTCGAGTGTAGAGATCGGGCAGGGTAACGGTTCTGAAATGCTGGCAATTTGTCACCTGAGATCATCATTCGATGCAAAAACAGGATCTGTCTGAAGCGAAAAGGGGCCAAAATAGATTCTCAAACTCAAAGCTCAAGTTTTTCAAATGAAAAAGCAAAAAAAAAACAAAACAAAGCATAATTAATATCTGATTATGAAAGTTAATATGTATTTTATTGATACAATCTAACTAAATGTATACAATCTAACTAAAATGTTGCTTATATATGTATCGGGTAGTTAAAAGAATAACATTCAGGCTTTATTTGACTTAAGAGCCACAACTGCGCTCAGATTTGTTGAGGTTCAGGCTGGTCCGCTCTCCACTCATCTGTCTGAAGAGTTCTGTAGACATCGTGCACCACTTTTAGTGGTGACGCCACCATGTGGGACCTCTTCCCACCAGCCCTGTCTTCTCCAAGCATATCAATTATTTAACAATAAGCACCTTGTCAATAGTAATACAAGACAAAATAAAAATGATAGTTGAATGTGCAAAAGTACAAAACTTGTGAACTCTAATACGATACATCATCTCAAATAGGCAGAGAACAGATAATAGGATACAAATAATGAAAGAAAAGAAAATGCATGCAATTCAAAATGTAGTGTGATTAGAAGGCGGAGCTCCTTGAAGAGGTGTGGAATTAAAAAGAGTTTCCTCTTCATGGAGATATGGAATGAAGGGGGGGGGGGTAAAAGAACCTCCTAATGGAGGTATGAAATGATGGGCAAATAGGAGGAATCTTCCTCATGGAAGAGTTAAATGAAAGGGTGAAGGATTCCTCATGGAGGGGTGGAAAGAAGGGACATAGTCTTCCTTGTGGAAGAGTAAAATGGAGAGGAACAATGAGAGCGACAGAGGAACCTCCTCGAGTGGAAGGTCAGGATTTCTAGACGCAGCGACAGCGCCTGGCGATGGTGTACATGAGTGAGAACTGGTTGGCACAGCGGCTCGCTCTACTGCTGCAGCTTGCGGATGATGTCAGCGGAGACGGGCGGGTGAAAGTTGATGGTGTGGTGGCGGAGACCCTGCGAGCTCTTGTAGCTCTTCCCACAGCGGCACTTAAAGGGCTTCCGCACGCGGATCTGAGTGCGGTGGCCGTTCTTGGCGTGGTACTTGATACCGTTCACATTCTGCAAAAGACAATCCAGCAGTGAGGTTTTATTCAGTATTTACACATCTTTATGTGCACTTACATACACCTATCTGTACTATAGCATCTCTACACTCACTGGCCACTTCATTAGGTACACACACCCTGTATCTGCACTTCCTGTCCATTCTAGCTCCACTGAGCATACAGGTGGACTCT
Source organism: Crenuchus spilurus (assembly GCA_036984385.1). Taxonomy (NCBI): domain Eukaryota; kingdom Metazoa; phylum Chordata; class Actinopteri; order Characiformes; family Crenuchidae; genus Crenuchus; species Crenuchus spilurus. The sequence goes on along the minus strand of BRDA01082376.1, from coordinate 26,818 downwards.
GTACAGACTAGTCCATCTGTTTCTCTGTTTACATCCTGTTCTTCAATGGTCAGAAGCCCCACAGAGCAGGTGGATCGTTCTCAGCACTCTGATGTGGTGGTGGTGGTGGTGTGTTAGTGTGTCAGTGTCACTACTGGAGCGAAAATGGTGGCCAACCAGCCAAGTGTCAGGACTAGAGGACCAACACAAACTGCTGAGCTGCTGTCTCTGACTTTACATCTACAAGGTGGACCAACAAGGAAGGTGTGTCTAAGAGTGAACACAGTGTTTAACAACACACCACCACCACATCAGTCACTGAGAATGATCCACCACCAAAATAAAAGTATAAAAGGGCACTTCAGTGGAGCTAAAACGGACAATGAGTGTAGATGCAAGCTGTGTATACCTAATGAAGTGGCCAGTGCAAGCAGCAAGAGCAAAATTCCTCCCCTAAAGCTGATAAGTGATTGCAGGGATTATAGCTGATAGAAATCCAACAGAACATGGAAAGTCTTGCTTGTCACCAGCCACTTCCTGTGCCTCCTAATGAATACGGTTCACTCAAGCTGTACATAGTTCATCACAGCAGTCTGTGCCAGATGCCAGCGGAAAATCCCATAAAACCCTGCAGCAGTGGACTGCATGGCCGTATTTACATTTACTTGCATGCAAAAGTGTTCCCAGTCAAAAGAACAAGGCCCTCACAGGAGCTTTCTTCATTACGTCTAGTCCATCAGTAACCCAGAGTAAAGAAAACAGATGTTTTGGTTTGTTACCATTGTCTAAAATTAGTGATAGTCATGGCCTTTTCCAACATGCAGGCCTCAGACACGTCTGCGTCTGCTCCTTACCTTGTATCTCTTTTTGCAGCCAGGCACAGGGCAGGCGAAGGGTTTCTCATCTCCTCCATTCATGCACATGGAGCTGAGGATGGACTCTGAGCTAATGGCACTTTCGGTGGTCCAGGACTCATCACTGTCCGACTCCTCGTAGTCTGCTTCTTCCTCATCGTACTCACTACCTGCAGGGGGTAAAAGGGCAAACAACTACATTTCCCATGGGTCCCCAGCTATGAAGAGTAAAGGAGGACCTTTCTCGCAGAACTCGACTGTCATTACCATAGCACACAATCCCCCAGACATAGTGCCACTGTACTTTTATGGAAAAGAATTTTGTGAAGGGTTATGGGTTAATGCAACTTAACAGTACGATGCCAGCAACTACAAGACTATTTGGTTTTGTGTTCCAAACCCACACAAATAAAATGTCTCGAAAATGTCTAAATGTGGGGGAAAGAGAAGAGATGACACACTGTAGGGAAGGCCATGGGAAAATACAACCATGAAGAGTACACGCCCACTCAGTCTCATCACTTTACTTCAGTATTGAATAGTCCAATGTTTTTAAACAGTCCAGCAGAGGATTTAGGGTTAGATTTAGTCTGGAATTAAAGGAAAAGTGATCGGGTGTTTACTTCTGTGCTGACCAAAGGTGTCAAAAGTATTCACATTCATGACTCAGGTAGAAGTATAGATACTAGGGTTTAAAGAGACTTTTATAGAAGTTAAAGTATCAACTTCAGCTGTTTACTCAAGTAAAAGTACAAAAGTTCTGGTTTCAAAACTACTTAAAGTATAAAAGTAACGTAAGGAAAACAAATGCCAAAATTTAGGCTGAGCCACAGAGGCATGTAGTGCACCCCCCCACCCCCAAAATAAATTTTTTTTTAAAGCCATAATGACTATAATGTTATATTAAAATGATGATGTTGACATTGTTTGGGATGTACTGGCTTCCTGTTTCAGCTGCATTTATGCCCCTTAAAAATGAAAACATTTTAGTAATTTTAAATATATTAGTGACCATATATGTGTAGTACTGAGCTTACAGGAGAGTGACGAGATACATGACGTGCAGGTGTGATGGATCGCTTACCAATAGAGTATCAGAATGGTACATGTTTATACTTATCATCCAACCAATCATATTCACTCTCTGTGGATGTTGCAGTTTTTTAAGTGATGACAAACCGAAATGAAATACATTTTAAAAACAGCCTCCTTATTTCTACGTAAGGAGTAGAAAGTACCGATAATTGCCTGAAAATGTAAGTAAGTAGAAGTAAAAAGTCGTCTGAAAATAATTACTCAGTAAAGTATAAATAACCAAAATTTCTACTTAAGAATAGTAACGAAGTATTTGTACTTCATTATTTGACACCTCTGGTACTGCCCAGTGTGTGTATGTATGTGTGTGTATACCTGTAGGAGTACTGCTCCTGAAAGAGGAAGAAGGTGTGATGGGTGGGGTCACAGGTGGAGTGAGGTTGCCACTGTTGTGTCGAGGGGGTGTGGATATGCTGTTCCGTGACAGGCTGCCGGTTAGCGAGAGGGAAAGCTTGGGCTGGACTTTTTTCTTTACAGACTCGTGTTCTCTCCTCGCTGCATCAGTCATAAATCTACACACACACAAACACACACACTATAATGTCTGTTCTGTAGTCAGTCACACACAAATACACTTTAATGCTGCAGTTCTCAGTCTACATTCTGGAGTACTACTGCACTGCATATACATCAGCCACAACATTAAGACCACTCAAGACTACTGACAGAGGCCTCCACATTACAAAGACCTCAACCTGAATCTGTGGAATGTGCTGGAACAGGAAGTTCAATTCGTGGTAGCTCCACCTCGTATCTTACAGGGATCAGCTGCCAACGTCTTGATGCCAGATAACAGGGAACACCTTCAGAGAGTCTGATGTGGTGGGTTAAAGCAGTCTTGGTGGCTTTAGTTGGTTTTAATGTAAAGGCTGCCTGATTGCATGTTCTACTGCTCACGGCTTCAACTATACTCTCACCACCACCACGTCAGGGTCACCGAGAATGATTCACCTGCTAGTTCAGTGAAAGTGAACACCGAGAAACAGATTGACTGCAGTCTATAGTGGACAATGAGTGTAGATACAGTGATGCATATGCACACATTTGGCACCAACATCAAGAGAAACTTTTAACACATTCTGACTTTGGCAAATGAAAAAAACCTGACTGTAAAGTTTCAAATCAGTTGATCTGCTGTGGTCTCTTAGAAGTCAAATAGTCACTGTTCAGCATAAGTTGTTTTGTTACACTGTAAATGTCTTAATAAATGTACGTCATAAAAGTAAAACATTCATATAAACATCGTTAAAGCTGCCGTGGAATTAACAGATTACAGTTTAAAACCACATCAAGTAAAGACAGAAGTGACTCCTCTTCATTACATAAGCCACCAGTCAACATAACACAAGGCTCCACTCAATCTCACGTAGAAACCACACACACACACACACACACACACACACACACACACACACACACACACACACACACACACACACACACACACACACACACACACACACTTTACAGTCTGAGACACATATGCTGACTCGAGTGCTGGCCTGAAGTCCCCAGTAGAGCTACTGTATCTAACCAGAACCATTCAACACTTCATTCTACATCAGGGGTGTCCAACTCCAGTCCTGGAGGGTTGGTGTCCAGCAGTTTGCTGATTTCTCTGCTCTGACTGTTCAATTAAACCTGCTGAGCTGAATCAGGTGTGTTTGATCAGGAAGATCACCACATTGCGCAGGAATCCAGCTTTTACAAACTTACAAAAGCTGTGAAATAATAATAATAATAATAATAATAATAATAATAATAAAAATAATAATAATGATGAAGCACCTTTCATATACAAATAAGCTCAAAGTGCTTGACAGAGTGCTTTAACACAGAGGTAAAAAAGTGTCTAAAATAGAACAAAAACCAGTGTAGCTATTAAATAATCATTTTGAAAGAAACAAACATATAACTGGTAAAAAAAATTCTAAAAAGAACTTCATAATGAAGTTACAGAATAAAAAAATGCTATAAAATAAGAATTATTAGTAAGAAATGGGAAAAGTGTAGTGTGTGCAATAGGGGCGGCACAGTGGCTTAGTGGTTAGCACGTTCGCCTCTCAGCGCTGAGGTCTTGGGTTCGAGTCCACATCTGAATGGAGTTTCCATGTTCTCCCCGTGTCTGCGTGGGTTTCCTCCGGGGACTCTGGTTTCCTCCCACAGTCCAAAAACATGAAGGTCAGGTGGATTGGGTACTCTAAATTGTCAGTGCCTGTGTGCGTGTGTGTGTGTGTATCTGCAAGTGTGCACCCAGCGTTTGATTGGCGCCCTGTCCTGGGCTTAGTTGTATAGTGTAATGTCCTGCCCTGTGCCCAGTGAGGAGGTAGGGGACTAACCATGACCCTGATAAGGATTAAGCCAGTGTGATGATGGATGGATCGTGTGTCCAATGTCAGGTAAACACTAATGTTTGCTTACTGAAGTTTCTCAGTGCACCACTGGACATGTATCGTGAAGATGCTCTAATAGTCACCTGTTAATGTAGCTGAGAGCAACATATGTGGGCTGCTGTAACTCCTGTTTCTCCAGCACACGAGGGTCTGTGTCTGAGAGAGAGAGAGACAGAGAGAATATTATGTTAAACATGCAAAGGTTTTGTAAAAACAAGCTTTCCATCTGGTTCTAAAGCCTGGGATCTGGTCTCAAATGTCTCGTCAGTTGGTACTTGGTATGTGACATTACTTTTGCACCCATTCTGAACGTTAATCTAATTTAAATCAATATGTCTCATTCATCCATCATAATACCGTCATATCAGAATATTATGACCACATTAACATGCGTTTGCATCACAGGCCCTGAAGCAAGTGTTCACTAATTGGTGATCCAGGACACTTTCCATTGCTCCAGTGTTCATTATAGAGGTGAAAAGGTGTGTCGATTGCTTTGTATCTCTCAGTGTTGTCACTCCCGTCTGGCATCACTGGCCCATGGGGCACCACTGTTCTGATGTTGGGAGGCACTCAATGTACAAGTCCATTCTCAGTACACCTTCACTGTGGCAGCTCTAGAACATTCCACAAAGTCAGTGGTTTCTGAGATGCTGCCTCCACCAGGCTTCACCTGTTACCCTGTTATCATGGACATCAGTCACATCACATCGTTTGTCTATAGTCGTTTCCATTGACCATGAAATATCGCATATTAGAATTGCGAATAAATATTTGCTTAATGGAAACACGACAATTTCGGAAAAAACTCACGTTTTTCTTTAAGTCTTTTGCACTAAGTTGAGGTGGTTTTTCAGTCGTATTGAAATTGGTTTATATCGTAAAAGTGTAATGCAAACACTCAAACTGACTTTTTTCGCATCAAGGGAGTCACGTGATCAACAACCGGACGTTTCTATTGGCGAAAAAGACGATGAAGAAGAAAACAACAACAGAAAGTAAAAGGATGAAGATGACACGGCATATTTGGAATAACGAGGAGAATCCTTGGACAATGTGCAGCTGGCTTCACTAGAGATCTCACAGCGTCACAAAGATCATTAAAAGTTGAGTGTGTCATTGTAAAATGTTGAATCCACAGCTCTTCTGTAAAATCATCGACTACAGTTTCCCAAAAACGCCGCATACGTAGCTGCTCCCAAGTATAAGGGGCTTGTCGCTCCAAAGCCTCGATAAGTCACCGTCTCCTCTGATGGCTGATGATGAACACTAGTGCCGTGGTAGCAGTGTGTATAAAGCTGAAGTACGTGTTTACATCCTGCCGCCATGTTTGTAATGACTTATCGCGAGAACAAACACATTCACACGTGATTTTATTATAGTATTTCACATTTAATGGAAACACCGCAATTGTTAAACTTGTTTTGTCGAATTGTTTTTTCGACAAAACAGAATATCGATAAAATGGAAACGTGACTTATGATGATGGTTTTACCCTCTGATACAAATGACTGGTGTGCTCACATCTGCAGAATCCCAAGACAAGTTCAATTCAAACCAGGGGTGGACACAGAACATCTGATAAGACTGTGGATATTATTTATATGTCAGTGAAACCGTCTCATATCCTCAGGTCACATTTGGAACTAACAAACAGAGCCTTGTTTCCTTACAGCCGTACTGTGGTGAGGCATAACGTTCACACCTCCAGCATGCACCATCCCCAAAGTGAATATAAAGTGAATATTACTCATTTCACTGTCTCACCCAGCGGTTCTCCAAAACTACAGTGGATTCCCACCACTCACAAACCCCCCAATCGCTCCCAGATGGCAATTAAGTTCATTAATAAAGTTTTTGGTCATTAAACATAAATTAACAGCTGAATTAGTCAGAGGTCCTAACTAAATATGTGGAAAGTGAAGTTACACGGCTAGTCTTTCCAGGCATTTTGGTTTCATTTCAACCTTAATTGCGAAAAAAACAGTTAGTCATTTGGGTCCGTGTTAGACCACATTAGACACTCTTTCTACTTTCTGCACTGTGTTCCAGACATCTGGTCTGTTAGCGCTGCTCTACATGGGCAGTCTCCACATTCAGGAGCCAACTGCTGTTCTCTTTTAGATATCCAGGCCGTTGACTTGGTGTGAGTAAGAGATGCCTTAGAACATTAGCCTGGACTCGGTCCAACCTCACACCTCGCACACAAAGACAACACAGCACTGCTCCAGGATCAGAGTCTAAGTGGGACGTGTCTGTTATTTCAGAATGATACAGCATGTGCAGAGACGGGCTGTGTAAGACTGCTGCCCCCTAGTGGGAACAAAGTTTAAAGTATTCTGTATAATGAATGAGAAGTAGCTAAGAATTAGGGCCTCACCAATTAGTATACACTCTTAAAAAAAGGGGTTCTTCAGTAAAGGAGCGGGTTCTATATAGAACCATGAACAATTAAAGAACACACTGAATGCCTAAAGGGTTCTGTGTGTGTATCTGTTATTTGAATTAAGCCACATGGTTCGTTTCTAGCTATATGTTGTCCAGCATTTATTGGTTTATTTGGCAAGAAACTCACTACAGAAAGATTAATAAATAAATACATTATTTTTATTTTATTTTTTTATTTATTTGACAAGCTGTCACTACTACATGGACAAATTCCACTTGTAAACTGGGCAGAAGTTGAATTGTTCACATGAATTAACTCAATAAATACAGTTATTAGTACAATATGATCTTTAATGAAGAGAGCTCAGCAACACAACTTTAAATGTTTTATATTTTAAAGAATTTGATAAATATAGAAACACAAAACATTGTTCTTTAACACTACAAAGTACCAAAATTTGCTATTTGGTACCAAGAAGAGATTCACTATTGTTACAAGCCAAAGAAACGTATTATGGTACTATACAGAACCCATTTTGCTAAGAGAGTAAGATAAATAAGTAAAGATAAATAACATACTGAAATGACCACACATGCCTCAATCCATGCCAAGTAATCTCCAAAGCTTTAGTAAACAGTTTATCTTTAAAGATAGTCACCTGTTCCTACTGCCGTTTTTAGCTTTGCAGTGCACTTACATAGTATAAAAACACTCAGTTAATGGTACTGAAACCAGTAGTTCTGGAAAGAAGACCAGGGGAAGTGTTTGGATGAAGCTACACATTAAATATACTGACTAAGTCAAGCTGATGGGCTCATTTCATTGACTCTTAGTCTGCAGAACGTTTCACTACAGTAAAGCAGAAGGTCTTCACTTCTACAGCAATCAAATCATACAAGAGTCTCAAATAAATGCACAGGAATAGTCATTACACAAGCCTTCCCTGAAGCTCCTCCCACAAGTCCCAGGGCCTCACATTTTATTTCAGCTTTGCCCAAATTCATCGCTGCCCTGCCAGAGTAATCGCTTTCAGATGCCCACCTCTCCGGGCATTCTCCAACACCATTAACACAAACGCTGCACAAAAGGGACTTCATCTAATGAGGCTTTGCCTCCACCTAGACACACACACACACACACACACACACACACACACACACACACACACACGATGCATCTCAATGCCTCTCTTTATGCTGCTGTTGTGAATAAACTTTTCTTTCTGCCCATTTAAACTAAACCATATTTGTCTCAGTTCTCCAGAAACCACACAACACCCCTGTAGTTACAGCAAGTGTGTGTGTGTGTGTGTGTGTGCGCGCGCACGTATCTGCAGTGCAATTCCGGCCAGTGTGGCATCGCACTCTCTAGCACATCATAATTACACAAACATGCAGACGCTACCACCTGGTAGTCACCCAGACATGAGCATCGAACAACAGAGTGCTCTTCACACAGCGGCTGTAGGCGGGACGGTCACTCAGAACAAGTGGAGCTGTTCTTTGGCCCAAATAACAGAAAATCTTTTTTTTATCATCTGTACCGCTCACCTCACACTAGTGCATCTCCAAAAATGTAAACATGTGAAAAAGTTCATAAAAAGTCACATTTTAGATTAATTACATGTAAACCGACAGTTCAAGCCTTTTAGTGTTAATGTTGATACTGTCTGAGTAATTTACTCAAATATTCTAATCATCAGAGATTCTGGGTTGCTCATTTCTGTAGCAGTGACAGCTGAACAGCGGCTCTGAAACCCAGCAGGCCACAGAGTCTCCTGAACAGAGAACAGAGCAGGAGGATGATGAGAGAAGCACGCTGGAGGGTTTTAGGCCTGGATGTCTATGATAAATATACCCTTCTAATCGTTCTTGGACTTGGTGCACATCTTATGTAGATGAGGAGGAGGAGCAAATTTAGTGATTTGGGGTCCGTGTCAAAAATAATAAAGAGGCCCCTGGATCACAACAGAAAGAGGTTTTACTTTAGATTACGAGTCATTTGTTATAATCATTATTTTATGTTTACAGTGTCATTAAAAATGTGAATATAAAAAGTTAGAGTTCATAATTTAATTCAAAAAGGTAAACAGTCATATTTTAGATGTATTACATGTAAAGGGACATTTTAAGGCTTATCAGGGTCGCGGTTAGTCCCCTACCCCCCATGTCCATGCACAGGGTAGGGCATTACAGCATCAAACTAAGCTCAGGACAGGGCGCCAGTCCATCGCTGGGTGACACACGCACACACACACACACACACCCAATTTTTAGAGTACCCAATTTACCTGACCTCCATGTTTTTGGACTGTGGGAGGAAACCGGAGTCCCCGGAGGAAACCCACGCAGACACGGGGAGAACATGGAAACTTCGCTCAGATGGGGAATCGAACCCAAGACCCCAGTGCTGAGAGGCGAATGTGCTAACCACTAAGCCACCGTGCCGCCCCCACTTTACATGTAATAAATATACAATATGATGGTTTACATTTTTTAAAAATCATAAAACAATTAACTTTTTCCATGATGATCTCATTTGTTTTGGAACTGTACCCTCCTACTGAAGTGCTTCAATAGAGATCTGACCACACTGCACACACAGATGCCTTAAGATCAATATTATCCTTCAGCTCCAGAACAGAGGACTGAGAGACTCCAGATGCAGGAGACTCCTCCTGCACTCCAACAAGGAAAAACGAGTTGAACCACACACACACACACACACACACACACAATTAGCTGTGGATCAATCCCCACACACACTCCGTAAATCACACGCTGGCGTCCGGAGGCACCGCAGGTCTCCCCCCCCCTCAGGGCCAGCTGCCAATCAGGAGTCTGGAGCCAGATCCCAACACCGGAGAGAGGTGGTCCAGCACACAGACAGGTGGTCCACTATGGTGGTCTCTTCTGTGTCTCCCTCTCTCACACAGGCACACACACTTCGCTCTTTAAAAGCAACGGTTCAGCCAAAAATCAAATCTGCAGCTTTCTCCTCACCTCAGATGTCAGCCAGGCAGGTTTGGTGTCTGAGGTTTGCTTCTTTTAGCTTTACGAGTCCAACACGGTCAAGAAATAAAAGCTTTAAGCTCAAATTATTAGCAGTGCTCTGATCATAGCTAAGATTTCTTTACAAGGGATTGGCCAATTTGGTCAAATCCAGGCTAAATAAATACGCTCGCACAGTTTCAGCACTTTCAAGTCAAGTTCCAAACATGTCAACATCCCCAATTCTCAGGAGTCTTCATTTTGGTAATTTCTCCCATTTATTCCAATTTCATAGTGACACAAATCAAATAGGTGTTTCTCAAGTTGTGGGATGGGTGTTGTGATATCTGGCAACCCAAACCTGAGGCAGAGGTCATCATACAAGCCGGCCTGATTGTGATGGACCAATTAAACTGACATTTTTAGATAAACAGCAATTGGAACATCTGCATGTAGCCTCATTAGCGTGAGCGATGAGCTTCTCCAAGAGTCAATTTCACCATTTTACAGGCAGATGTCATCACTGATAAAAGTTATCCTTTCATCTCAAGCCAATAATTCAGCCAAAAAAAACAACAAAACATCGGCAACACATATGCCATCAACTGTCCTGCTCTCCAAATATCACCACTGACATCAGCTGTTAAAATCATATTGGTTGATCATTATTGCATAATGTGCATCACTGAGCCGAGAGGTGTTAGACCAGGGGTGCACACACTTTTCAGCCTGCGAGCTACTTATCTAATGACCAAGTCAAAATGATGTACCTAATATAAAAATGCAAGACATATTTATTTATACATATATTAACAATGTATGTGTACAATGTATGCTGGTGTACCTTGAATAACTACATGAACCCATATTACACAATACAACTGTGTACATGTTTTGTCATTAGCCTACTTTACTCTGATGACTTGCACTGAATGGAATCAGTCAGGGATGCATAGTCTGGACAGTAGTTGCTGATAACCAGCCTCAAGCAAATCTCCAAATGATCATGTCATAGTGGATACTTGGACTTAATGATCTTCATGTGTGAAAAGGCTGATGCTGAATAATGCAGTCAAGACCAACACACTTCAAAAATGACAGTAAAAAGTCCTCCACTCCGTATGGAAATGCTCAGATTTAGGCTTCTTACACAGGCAGAACAAACATACATGTTAACAACTTACAGTGACAGGAGAACACGGACTGCAGGCCAACTTGAAAAACACAGTTTACAAGTCCAGATGTTTTATGAAGCGATAGCGGAGACGGCCAATCACACATTAGCAAAAAAAAGGCAGAGCCAATCAAATGAGCTTGTGGGCGGTCTAAAGTGAAACTTGATTCAGATTGAGAGGCTTGGAATCCTGCTGGGTCCTAGTGCTCGACCAGTCTCCATCTATGTCAATCAAGTAACAAGTTTTATAGAGGATAGGCTGCCGTCTATTTTTTAAATGCCATGTGATCTACACACACTACCTTTGAGATAGACCGGTAGATCGCAATCGACGTATTGTGCACCCCTGTTAGAGGCTCAAACCCTGAACATTTCTGACAGCCATAAAGGTTTTTTGAAAGTGAAAGCAATGACTTTTCCTAAAGATTATGTACATACAACCCCTCCAAACCCATGGTTCTCAGCCAGGGAGACTTTACCCTGAAAATCTCTCTTTCTGACAACCTCATGTTGGTTGGTATGTAGTAAAAATAACATCATTTGTTCCTTTAACCGAGACCAACCAGCACATTACGTTTGTCTAAGCCGACTAAATAAACATTCTAATTACATTTCTGTGTCAAAAATAGAAACATTTACCACAAGTCATTTATAATTATGTTACTACACAGTCATCTCAGAACATTATCACTACCCCTGGTTTGGGGGACGTCACAGATTCCACGTGACTGGGTGAGCACACTAGTGTGTGGAGCCTCTCAACAGCATGTGCCAATGACGATATGTCCATTTATGAACTTTACCATTTACTAGTTTTAAGAAATTTACGTTTTTTTCTTATAATTTTTTTTGTGAATCTGGCCCCACATCTCAGACGCAAATCATTCTCACCTTAATGACTCAAAAATCTCAACCTGTGCTCCTCACTCTGCCTCCCACACATCTCTATTCATTCAGGAAAGAAAGCCTCCCAGAATCCTACCTCCCCCTCTCACAGTGCACTGTGGGATGCCTTCGTGTGGCCCTCGTCAGGGTGACATGTTTAAAGCAAGACCTGCATGTGGGGCTTATGATCAGAAACCAGACACAGTGAACCGATACGCCAAAGTCATAACCTGAGAACATTAATAATGCAAATTATTCTACATCGCTCAATAACATTTCTGCAGCATCACCAGAACATCAAATAAACTTTAATAAAGCAGGCCTACTGCTCCTTAAATCTGAGGCCACCGCCCACTTTGACCAGCAGAGGTAATCTGAGGCCTCCCAGTCATTAGCCAGAAAGCCTATGCTAGGCTAGCTTATGGACCCCTCACCCCCGCTGGAGTGGACTGGAGCTGGAGGAACCAGACAGGGGGGACACAGGGTAGCAGTAATTAGCTCCACCAGGTGCAACTGTGGGAGCAGCAGTAACCGCTCCTCAAATTTATTATTTCCGCTGAGATTTCAGGGGATGCATTCCAGGTGCCCTAAATGAGCCCCTGGTGCAGAGAGGCTGAGAAAGGCTCATTGTTCCGGAAGGCCAAAGATACAGTTTGGTCTCCACAGTGTCGAGAGCAGCACATCTCTCTCCGATAGTAACTAAAAGCAAGTTTACGTCTTAGCTTGTCCCAGATAACACAGCGTCTGTTAAAACACAGCTTCTGTTTAGTACGTCTGCGCTAATCAGAAAACATGATCTGAGGACAACTTTTTCACCATAATTGCAAAAGGTATGTTTGCACTATGCATCACCAAAGGAACACCAGACCCACAATGAAGCATGGTGGAGGCAGTATTATGGTTTCGCACTGTGTCTGCAGCTGGAACTGGGGCTTTATTCAAGGTGGAGGGAATTTTTCCGAATATTAGTCAATTTTGGCACAAAGGCTTCAAGCCTCTGCGAAAGAGCTGAAGAAGATTTTCACCTTTCAGCACAACGAGAAAAGCAAACACACATCGACATTAACAAAAGAATGGCTTCACCAGAAGATCAAGAGACCAGAGATCAGACCTGAATCTAATTGAGAATCTGTGGGTTGACCTGAAGAGGGATGTACACAGGAGGTGCCCTCACAAGGTTTGGAGTACTTTTGCAAGGAAAAGTGGGCAAAGATTGCCAAGTCAAGATGTGCCATTCTGATAGACTCATATACACAAAGTCTGAATGTTGTCAAACTCAAATGGTAATTTTAACCCTCTGGAGTTGGCATTCCCACCAGTGGCATAAACAAAATTCTGTAAAAAGCACTTATACAACCCTTAAAACACATAACACTTATCCTACAATATAGGGTTTTATCCTAGAAAGAAACAGAACCATACCCCAGAAACCTTAAAGGGTCTACTTTTCAAATGTATTATATATTTTAGATATTTCTGAGAGAACCTGTTTTCTAAGACATGTTTGTTTGTGCAAGTCAGAGTGTGTCAGACAGGTGCACTTTTTTCCCCACATGAGCCGTCATTCATATGATTATGACATGGTAATTCTGGACATAACATTGGTTGGATTACCGGCCATGGAATGTCAACTGAAATAAGAGCTCTCACCTGAGGTGAACCTGAAGCTGACCTCTCACCTGATTGTTCACACCTCTCATGAATATTCAGTGTAGGGTTAGTGGCAGAGTGAAACAGTGTCAGCTCACATTAGTTAAGCTTTAGAAATAAAACCACATACAATTTATAAGAACTGTAATCAGTGTGTAGCCGACACCTCTGTTTATTCAGTTCTGAGCTCAAAAGTCGTGGCTAGAAATGTTTAGAGTGTGTTTTTCACATATATCAGCACATCTGAAAACAGGTTTTTGGAATCAATACAACTGTTGTGTAAAATTGTGATGAGTGAATCAAGTGTGTTTTTACACTCGTGTGTAGACTCAATGAGAGCAATGACTTAACAGATAACTGATGAGTAAGAACTAAATACTGTGGTGCTGTGGATTTCCTGAACATGGAGGTTCCCTTCTGCATCTGGAGCCTCTTGCATACAAACCATAGACTGTATATAAGAACTGGACAGTACACTTTCATTTATTTATGGTTTGAAAGAAAAAACAACAGTCAGGCACTAGAGGGTGTTTTGGCCTCACTTGATGTCACTGTGTCCAGTTTTCATATACAGTCTATGATGCAAACACACTAATACACATACCACAAACAGATATTGTGTGAGATCTTATTGCTAGTCTTAAAAAAAGTAATTAATTAAAAATATATTTAATTAAAAGTATTTATTTCACAATTCAGTTAATTTACTGATAATCCACAACATTTTAGAAAACAGTGAATTTGCAAATGACAGTAAAGAATGTGCTAAAATAAAGCTTGGTTGTATTATTTACATTCTGATGCTAAGAAATGCCATATTTCAGTATAATTAAACCAATATTTCACATAATTATTAAATTCAAAAACTCACCCTGCACCAGATCCAGAAGTCAACACTACTGGAAACGTTCCATCAAAGTACTTTGTAACCTCATCTGACACACCAAGCAAATACTCCATAACATCCCTAAACCAATACAGATCTCATCAGGCCTGACAAATGTAAAGGGCCAGCAAGAGTTCCTATCCAAAATATTTCTTGGTCCATTAAATTCTACATCATTAAGAATTTAATGGTCCTGCACCACTGGTACTGAAATGGTTCCAACAGAGGCACTAAAGTGTACAGAACTCAGTCTCTTCTACATGGTTCTCTTTGGCAGCTCCTGGCCAGGACCTAAACTGTTAAGCCATTTTAACTCTACAACATATTAACACACAAATCTAAAATAACACTCAAAGCAAGTCATCTTAAATAATAAACCAAGATCAGCTGGATGATGTGTACCGAGTCAGTGTCTTTTCACTCTTCTTTTACCCAATGTTCTGATGACCACTGATGTCAGACATTCCTGGAGTGTAAATTTAGCTTTTGTTGCTTAAAACTGAAGCTGCAAAGCTGAACATTAACCCAAATAGCCCAGTTCACTAAAATACATCACCAAAACGTCTCTCAACCTACATCAGAGCATTAAGTGCTAATCTAGGATCAGTTGGAGTGATGATAATCATGAATATGGAGGAATCTGATCAGTCTTCTTCCAGCCCTTGATGTCAAGAGCTGGTGCCTAACACAGCAATAATTGGCCATTCTCTCTCCGGGTGGGTAAGATGGCGCTCTCCCCCAGCACTATTAAGTAATGTCTGCTAGCTCAGGCATCTGCTGTGCAATCCATCAGAACTGGGGGTCCTGCGCTTTCTTCCGAGCGTGTTGGCTGCCCTGCCTTCGCTCAATTTGATTGATAAAATGGAAAACATTTTTATTCACAACATCGTTCTAATGTAGTTTGTCATGAGTAAAATTCCAGTATCTGATTCTATACTTCCATGTTTCACTGTTAACAATAAAATTGAGTGAAAAGGCAAAAAGTATATTAATCACTGTAATAATAAATTACATAATATTTTAGATATCTATATGAAATTCACTCTGGTCGCTCCTTTGTTGAGCGAGGAAACCGTGATGCATTGTGGTACGTTAGCCTGCAAGTAGTGTACATGGGTTGTATACTATATTTACGATGCACTGTGGTTAACAGTATGGTGACTGTATATGGAATTAAATTGTTCACTGAGAATTCAGACAGCACTACAAAATGGCAGACGCTCTATATAGAACAGTAAACAGTAAATAGTTTGATTTCAGACACAGCCCTAGTGCAACATGAGCCTCGCAGCTCCAGATCCAACTAAAGAAGTCAAATCTGGATTCTAAACAGGTCTTTGTGCGCAGAGTTAGTACAAATATATGTAAATAAAATTTCTGGGTGATACATTCTTTAAATACTGCACATAAATTAGTGTTACAAGTATTACAGAGCAAGTGTAAATGTGAGAATGCCTGTTCACCTACAGCTTAATGTCCTTTTCCAAATGGTTCATGCAACAACAGTGCAACCAAGTTGTAAAAAACATTGAAATTCTCCCAAAATAAATTTCATCTGTCTATAAAATATTACAGTTTAAGAATTAATGAGCTCATTTGTTGTAGGCAATGAAGCCTATCAGCATCAGAGACACTGCCATATCCACAGACAACCAGTCACATGAAAGTGAGGGAGCGCCACCTGCTGGCCCTGCTTCAGCACCACACCTGAGCAGAGAGGAGCTCAGTGCCAGAATGTGGGCCTTGTTTAGCCTGGTACTAATTAAAGCAGAGAATGTGTTTTAGCAGCAGGTCCCCAGATGAGGAGAGAGGAAGAGAGGCCAGAATCTGCCATCGCGCTCTGTAATTAGGCTTCCCTGGTGCTATGCAGGGCGTGCCAGATTTCGCACTTCACCAGGAGCGAGGTGGGAGGAAGGAGTGGTTCCAGCAGAATTTTGTTTCCACTCCAGAGCCCACTAATTACCTCATTACTGACCAATAACGGCCGATTGCTCCTTCAGCTCACACCTCTGACCCATACCAGCCACTTCATCTACGAGAGAGAGATCACAACTTTTCGGAAAACAAGGAGAGGGAGAGAGCGTGAGCAACTTATAATCACAGGAAAGTAACTAAATTCAGAGTGATTCAGGTCAATATGATATTATGAATGTGCATCGTTTAATGATGCACACTACTGGGATATCGGTGGCTGGTATCTGCTTTTAAATGGAAAAAAGCTACCAGTCCCATATTAGCGATTATGGTTTTCCTTCCTCCGACCCCCACAGTGTCCTCTGCTGGCCATTCTGCCACTTCCTGCAATTTTATACATAATTTATATTTATACCAATACATTTATTGGTATCAATATCAGGCACCGTCAAATCATTGTATCAGACCTAAAAATACCATATAAGAGCAGCTCTACTAACTGGAATTCAATTATACTGTAACAAGAGCACAGTAACAAGCCATTGACTCCCCCATTATGCAGTTATTTTTGCAATTTATTAACCATTAGTAGATTGTGATGAATTACACAAAAAAATACTAAAAAGTGTATTGCTGCACTCAATTCATTTTGAAAATTGTATTAAAAATAATAAAATAGTTGATATTCTGTCCTTATCTTGTAGAATAAAAGCACTATTCTCATATTCTTATGTGACATTACAGTTTTGTATATTGTATATTTTTGCCACATCACCCAACCTTACATTATGGCTACATTACCTATAACAAAGACTATCATATTAAATGGTTCATATGATATTTAATGGCTGTCCATTGACAGACGGGGCCGACACTGCCTCAGTAAGGTTCTTTAAATGTCTCACAGATGGGTCCTTGTAAAAAGCTGTAGTCTTTTGTTCTATTGTGTCCTAAAAAAAGATGGAGAACAGGACGTTGTGAAAGTTAGTGTGTATTAGTTAATACTTCTCCAGAACAGTAATGATGTTTTCTCTATAAATGACAATTTAGCTCAATTGTAACAGTAACTGCCCACAATGCCAATCAAGCTTTTTGGCGGTGTATTCAAATTCTCTTTAGTTACACTTAGTAGCAGTGTGGGACCTAAATCCAAGTATGTGTCCCCCTCTGTTGGTCAAAAACGAAAGTCCACAGCAGTCATGAATAGCACATAATTTGGTGCATCAGTACAGTTAGGGGGTACCATATTCAACTCTTACAAAAGAGAGAGTATGGTAGGGGTGGGAAATGAAAAAAAACTCTTGGCATCCTATCCATTGCACTGTGGCAGTACTGACCCTTGCAATTTCGCCAAAAGTGGGTATTAGTGGAGTTTGTGCTCTTTTAGATTTTAGATTTTTGATACTACTGTGGCCTAAAGGTTAGAGAACAGAACAGAGCTGCTGCTATTTTCAAGGTGGATGCAATATTTATCAGGATATTTAAGTATTATTCTGAGGTTTGTAGTCTGCTTTGCTTAAAAAAATCATTTAACAGCATTAAAAAAAAAAAAAAAAAAAAAATGAAGCAAGAAAAACTATTGGCAATAAAGTAATGACACAACAGACAATTGGGCTTATAATAAAACTATAATTATACCAGTCATACTTATAACCTATTCACAGTGCACACCCATCACATACTGACCAAATAAATCAAGTGTACAGTAGGTCTGCGATATGAAGAGAACAGCAGCAGATGGCCAACATCTATTTAAAAGGCTACAACAACACATGAGTCACTGCCTTACAATCTGTTGCTGTAACCAGGAGTGCCAAAGACCCCACATTTAATTTCATGTAGCAAGAGGTAAACAAAATAGCTTACGAAAACATTTTCTGAATACAACCGACTCTGGCACTCATCCACAAATTAAGGAACATTAAAGATATTCAGCAACTGAAGCAGGCCACTAGACACAAAGCAAAACAGGAAGTAACTGTACTGTAATGAAGTGCTGCACAGAACTCCAGGCTGTGTTTAAAGAATTCCTGACCAAAAGTAAACACTTCAAGCCGAGACTGATGACTGGGATGGCTCTCCAGTTGCCTGCCCTGTGCTAGGCCCATTTGGACTGGCAGAAGAAGGTGTCAATCAGCCACAAAGGGGTGTGCTCTCTCATGCAGGTGGGTTTCTCATTACAAATCCTTTCACGCTTGGTCACTAGCCAAGCTCTCCAAGAGACGGGCAGCCTGGGAGTCACATTACCAGAACAGAGATTAAAGAATCAGAGCTCACAGCTCACATATCAAACCCGCACCGCGGGAACTCGGCCATGATAATCAAACACTGAAGTAGAAGTCCGAGATGAAGCACTGATACACCTCTAGGTTACTTGAAAGAGTTAAAGCATGCCTGTATTAACACACAAATGCATTGTTATCACAAAACTGTGGAAATACTGGTATTGGATCCAGCTGCAACTCGCAAACGAGGACTCTGATCACCATTTTGTGTTTTGTGGGTGTTTAATCGACTCTAACTCATCATTCCACAAAAACCAAAACACCTCTGGTCACATGGGTTCACATCTGGAACCCTTGAACATCTAATATACTGTGATTGAGATATATATATGTGCATTCTATATGGACACCTTTTTGTATTATATGCACTTTATTTACCTTCTATTTCTTTTCAAGTCTTCTGTGTATTGTGTAAAACACATAGTATTCATTTTACTTATTATATTAGTACCGTGAGCTGTGTTTGGATATCAGATTTAGAACATGCTATTTTGCATTACAAACTGCATAACAATGTCTCCTCAGTGTGCCGTCATGTACTTGTTTAACAGGATCTTAAACAAGTCTTTTGCTTAAAACTAGTATACTTTGCAAATTACACTTCAGGTTGGTTTGGAAATACAACATTTGCTTTGATAAGTCACATTTTATTAAACTGCAGTTTTTTGGCTTTGTTTACACTTTAAAATTTCATATCTGAATTCAACATAAGTGTAAATACTGAATCTCACAGCAATACTGGTTACAAACAGACAGACTTCTTCATATAAACAGCCACATACATGTGCCAGCAACTCTTTTGCTCAGTACATTTATGACAACGTGCTGCCTCTGGGCATCTGTATTAGACAGATGATGTTTGGAGGATGACCCTAATGTTATCATCTGCAGAGAGAAACAATATAATTCAGTCCCCAAACAAGTCCAGGGAGAGAATCTAGACTTATCCATTTTAGTCAACACAAAACTAATAAGATCTCCAGCAGTTTCCCCACCTTCACTGCAGTCAACTAACAATACAAGAAATTCAGCAATATAGACAGCCGGCTCTTCAAGACCCAACCAAATGTAATGTAGCAAACTGAAGATGAACCACAATTTCAACAATGTTTTGCATGATTTTATTCCTGCCCTGGTTGCAAAAGTTATCTTCAACTTCCCTGTTCTTTAAATACAACAGGACACCCACTCACACCCACTGATTGAAAACACCTAATTTCACCTGCAAAACCCTTGACATTCACATACTTCGGTTGCCACAGAAACATAAGTAATGGATTATTTTCCTTAGTCAACAAATATCCATGCATAATACTTTTTCTCTCATTTGTTTAATTCGGTTCTCTTTTAGGATTTTGGTCACACCAGTGCAGAAATATAGAAAATCCTCAAGTGTGCAAAATCTTAAAGCACTATCGTATTATGGCCCGTTATATGAAGTAACCAAGCTGATCTCTTATGAAATACTGTATGATCTATTAAGCTACCACTTACATACATTTCTAAGGCTGTTATAATTAGATTAGATAACCAGCTAATCATAATTACATTAAATCACAATTATTTTTCTACACAATATGACCATCAAATGGGTTAAATGGCTGAAAAATTAAAGAAACCTGTATTAACTGAACTATGAAAACAGTCTAGCTTTAGGACGGAGTGGCCAGTAATGTTTGTTTACTCCTGCTGAAGCTGTTTTTGGTTAGTTTAGACCTACTGATTATAAACAGACAGTAAGTACTCTTAAAAGATGGTTCTTCAAAGGTTCTTTAGTAATGAAGATGAACACTTAAAGAACCCTTTGTGTGAATAGTGTTGTTTTCATGGTGAAAGGCTGAAATTCTGCTTGATGAGGAAGATGGGTGTTGTAGATGGTTCTATATAGCCCCCAACAGTGTTCTGCTATAGTTTCGAACCATCTCCAGCACATTCCTCATTAATATGAAGAACCCTTTCACCCTTTTCATTCTTTAAGTGTTCATGGTTGTATGGCACAATTTTCTTTACAAAAGATGCCTTGATGAACCATCTTTTTTGCTAATCAGCTAGTTTGGAAACTTTAGACTTTTCCTTTAGCTAAGTAGCCCATACCATACTGAGACATTTAAATTATTAAATGCAGTTATTTACATGGTGATTAATCATTAACACTTAATCGGGACAGCCTTACATAATTTAATCTCCGGAGTACAGGTATATTATGCATAGTGGTTATGAATCAGCCACTTGTAGATAACATTTCTAGGGTTGTTATGATTATTACATAATTAGCTGATCACAATTACGTTTTTACGCAGAATGTGACCCTCCGTGATGTGTTAAATAACCGAAAAATGAAAAAAAAAAACGAGTCTAGCTTTAGGGTGCAGTGGTCAGTAATGTTTGTTTACTTGAGCTCAAGTTCATTTGGCCATTTTAGCCAAGCATTCAAAAATAATTAACTGCAGTTATTTATATGATAATCGTTGAAATGTATAATCCTTACAGCCCTACATAATTTAATCTCCAGAGTAAGGTTTTCTTGTGCACAAATGCTTTAAAATATTGACTAGGTCAGTGTTTATTAGCATTGATGGAGAAGCAGGTTAACCTCTGTACATAGCGCTGTATGAGCGTTAGCTAACGGGAGCTAGAGCTTAGCCAGATTAGCAACTTTTACAGGGCGTTTATGTTAAAGTACAGCTAGTAATACGTTAATATTCTACGTTACTGTAATAAAACGTCTTTAAGCAGCTCGAGTGCAGAAAAATAGAACAACGGAGAAAGAGAAGAGGCTGTAAAAGGCTGCTGTAGTATGTAAACACAGGCCTAGCAAAGCACAGCGACGGTGGAAGTTAAACAGTCACAATATCCCAGCGGAAGACGCAACTCCTGCGCTGTTAGTTCAATAAACGAGTGAAGAACAATAATAAGCCCTCGTGTTCACTATTTAGTGAAACCACAGACATAAACAATATGAAAACCACACCTAACAGCTCTACTCGTTTCAGTGATCTGCTCCACCTTAATCTGAGCAGCACTGGTAGACCAGGTGTTGCACCGAAATGTGTGACCGTCGAAGTGCGTGGCCTTAGGAGGCGCTATTTTGCCATTTCTGTTTAGATGAGCATGTTAGATTCTGCAGGAACATAAAAATTACAACTCCGTGAACTCACTAAGAGAGAGAGAGTGTGTGCGAGTGAATGAAATAAATAAAAGACAAAAAATTCTCGCTTACGTTGTGGCATAAGAAATAAAACCACGTCTTGACAGCTTTATGTAATCGGCGCTCGCGCACGTAAACAGAAATTGCGAAATAGCGCCTCCTAAGGTCACACATTTCGACGGCCACAGATTTCGGTGTAACACCTGCTCCCGCCTGGACCCACAGTAACTCCTGGACAGATTTAAGGTGGAATAGAACCGAACTGCAGCCGGGACGCAGGAACAGCGGCCGTAGAGCTGCAGCTGGATGACCCACCAGGCTCTTACCGATGTGATTATCCTCGATATGCACGATGAGCTCGGAAAGAGACTCGAAGTGCAGCCCGCAGCCTCCGAACCGGCAGATGTTGGAGAAAAAGGAGGCAGCGGCGATGCCTGTCATGGTCTCCGCTACATTGAACGACGCTGGAGCTGGAGCTGGAGCTGGCACGTACACATACGCCGGTAGGCAGACAGCGGCGGCAGCAGCTGGAGCAGCAGCGGGAGAGCGAGGAGAGCTGAACGGGGGAGGGTCCCTCTTCTAGGCCCGGTGACGTCACGGATACCTGACCTCATGATCATCGTGATGATGATGAACCATAAGTGAATGGATTAGATGTTCAGGTGTGTGTGTCCATGTATTTCTCCCTGGTGGGGTCTCAAAATCCTCATGCTAATGCGTCAGATTTGCTCAAGTAGAGAGATTTTGCTGGTCCAAGAATTGTGGCATTTTCATTACAAACTGTTTTTAACTAAAAGAACAGAAGCACTGACCTTTGGTTACTAAGGTTAGGGTTAGATTTAGGTTTATTTTTATTCAGTATTATACAAATGAATCTAATGTCCTCACTAGTATAGTATTACCAAAGTGTGTTTGTGTGTATGTACCAGGTTTGTCATGTTGTGTGGACTAAAACCTGTTTAAACACTCAGGTTGTGTGCACCTTTCTACCTTGCAAGGACTAAGCCAAGAAATTTTAAGGTAAAGACATGTTTTAGGGTTATGGTTTTAATGTTTGAGCAAGTCTGTGTAATGTCCACACAATTCACAGCAAGTGAATAACAAGTGTGTGTGTGTGTGTGTAACTGATAAAAAAGTTCATATCTCTGCAGTATATGAGATAAGTTTGCTGGTCCTACACCATTAAGTGATTTATAGACCAGTATAAGAAGCTTAAAATCTATTTTTAACATACTGGTAGCCAGTGTAAGGATTTAGCAATAATAGTAATGTTGAGGCTTTTGCAGCTGCATTTTGCAGCTGTTTAATGGCCTTTTATTGGAAGTCCAGGTAAGTGACCATTACAATATTCAATCCTGCTAGAAATAAAGGTGTGGATGAGTTTCTCCAGGTCTGGTTTAGTCAGAAAACCTCTGATTTTGTTGACATTTTTGAGGTGATAAAACGCTGATTTAGTAAACACATTAATATGACGCTAAAACTGAGAACTTAGTCTAGTAGTACACCAAGGTTGCAAATCTATTCTTTTGAATCAAAGGCTTTTGACTTCAGATATGTTGCTAGTCTGTGCTTCTCATTTATGTTCCCAAATAAAATGATCTCTGTTTTATCTTTATTCAGCTGCAAGTCAAGGGAACCCCAGTCATTTGGGGGAAAGGGAGGAGATGCACACACAATCTGTATGTCTTGATGGTAGTTTATGTGTCAATAGTTGTACTGCAGGTGGTCAGTATTGCTGTAACCTTCTGAAGTTTCTTCTGAGATGTAAAACAGAATGAAAAGAAAAGAGAAAGGACAGTTCCACACTGTAGCCACATGGTGGCAGTATTTGATTTAAAATCTCTTTTCTAAGAGTCTAAATCAAAGGTGTCAAACTCCTGTTTGGTGATCAAAACACCTGATTCAACTCAGCAGATTTAATTGTACTGTCAGAGCAGAGAAATCACCAAACTGTGCTGGACACAGACCCTCCGGGAGTGGAGTTTGACACCCCGGTCTAAATGAATAGCTTTCACCTTTGGTTTGTTAAATAAATGCACTCAATGAAGTGCTAAGAGTAAAAAATGAAAACAACACAGTAATATGATCTGTGTGTATAAGCATCTTTACTTTGACACAGTCCTAGCTTCTTCAGGCCAGCATCTAAAACCCCATCACTCTCAGACAGTCATCAGGTATCAGACACTGATATTTCATCCATCAGTAACATTTACTGATACTATTACCTGCAAACTGAAAAACATTGTATCAGGTCCACAGTACACATTACACCGTTTTCAGTACAGACTACAGTACAGTTGGCCTTAAGTTTAATGACTGAAAAACTGCAATAGTGTATGTAGCATCCTATCACTCACTCAAACTATTTGTATTTATATTAACATGTACTTAAATGTGTTGTTTGTTCTTTCCTGTGCTTTTTCAATGTATACTCTAGTATATTTCTAATTCTACTCTAGTATATTTTTTATTTTTATTCAGTTTCATTTTACTCGTGATTTTTTATTCTTCTTCTGCTTAATTGCATGCTACATTGGTAATGGCATCTGTAATGCTCTGCAATTTGTTTCTCACATGAAGCTTTTATATTTAGATTAAAAGGGCCCAAAAGAGAAGTGTCAACTATGACTGTGACAGGAGGAGATAGATGCAGCGTGGGTTCCGAAAAACAAAGGCTTTATTATAAAACAACAAATACTGTGGCTAAGAAAGAAAAACAAATACTGTGGCTGTGACAACACATGAACAACAGTACAGGAAGTGTGATGACAATACATGGTAGACAATATAATGACTGACAAGGACTGTGAGACATGAGGGAAGCTATATAGCGATCTTAATAAAGACAGATGATGAGACAGGTGGGCTGTGCAATGAAATGACGTAACTTGGAGTGGAGACATGATGTAAATGTAAACAAGCACGTGGCAACAGGGTGGCACATGGGAATTAAACAAATAAAGAGCACGGGGACAGGGACAAGGCTGTGCTGGGAGGTTCACAAGAATAATAGGAAGGTGTGTTTGTGATGAATATAAGACCTATATCATTTCCTTTGCTATCTGTGACTACTGTGGAAAGTCGATTTTTGTAGATTAGTTTTTAATTATTGCATGTGTTGATACTAAATATGTTATATACAGTATATATATATATATATATATATATATACACACACACACACACACGCACACATACATACATACATACAGTATATTCTCTTAGTGGATGAAAGGATGGTTAGAACTGATGTCACACCAAATCTAATTACTTACTTAAGACATATGGCCACTTCATTAGGTACACATATTATGTATATACTCATTGTCCTTTTTAGCTCATCCACTGAGCATACAGGTGTACAGTACTTTGTAGTTCTACAATTACAGACTGTAGTCCATCTGTTCCTCTGTATACTTTGCTATATCTGTTCTTCAATGGTCAGAAGCCCGAGAAGCAGGTGGATCATGCTCAGCACAGCACTGCTGTAGGGGTAGTGGTGTGTTAGTGTGTGTTGCGCTGGTATAAGTTTTTAAGCTATGCAGTATCACTGCTGCAGTGAAAATAGCACACCAACCAAAAATATCCATCCAACAGCATCACCCAAATAACACTTGGTTTTTCTGTTGTGGTACTGACCATTGAAGAACAGGCTGAAAATAGGTAGAGAAACAGATGGAATACAGTCTGTAATTGTAGCACTACTACATGCTGCAAGTGCTAGGTTAGAGGACAATGGACAATGCGTTTTAACACACTGCTCTCTGCTGCTACAGATCTTTGCTGAAAGAGCTTTCCTAGCGTATAAACTTAAGAATTTGCCTCTGTTCTCGTTCACATCCACCGAGTTCAGCAGCATCCCCCCCCTGTACACACACACACACACACACACTCCTCTTCTGTTTTTCCATGACTTCCTGTTCACGTTTGTTGGCAGGATTTGTCGATGTTGGTGTTGTGCCCAGGTGGTGTGTAATGGGGACCTTACTGGGTTGGGCTTAAATTCATCCACCACAGTGGGCCCCAGCTCAGCACAGACCAGCATGGCCAACACAACCCACCACCCACCCCACACGCTTTTTCCAGCAGTGCTGGAGTGCGCTGTGGGATATGCCTATGAAAGCATTACCTCACTGGCTCACTCGTAGCATTGAGGCACTCCAGAGCTCCAGAGCAGCCTCCTCCAGCGGGGCCTCCAGCCTCATGTCCCCAGGCTGTACCGATGCCTCGTCTGGCCAGTGCAAAAAAGATGCCTGTAATCAGACAAAAGTGCTCCTTTACTTTTTTCATGCTGAAAATAAGATGATGTAATAAACTATGAAGCACAGTTTACTAGTGGATTCTAGTGTGTGTGTGTGTGTGTGTGTGTGTATGTGTGTGTTAGATGTGGCAGCACTATTAATTTGGTAAAGCATTTTACAAGGATGCCATTCGGAATTTTCTAATGTTTATTGTTTATTTTACAGTGATGGACAATGATGTTAGACTCTCTAATTGATAATAAAGCCCTCATTACAATATTGTGCTATGGGCCACTCAGTGATTATGCAAGAGCACTGTGGTTCAGGGGAGAAATAGAAAAATATAGTTGCTTGTCTGCAATACTTCACTTTTCCAAGAAGGACTTCTGTCATATTTTCAGAAAGAACAGGACATCTCCACGGCACACAAGCAAGTCAATAATTGGCTTTATAAAAAACACTTTTATCTTTTTGGAAGTAACATTCATTTTTTAGCAACCATACAGAACCATGTTCACTCAAGAACACTTTGCATTTGATTAAAGAGTCCTTTACAGTCCTTCAGATTGATGAAGGGTTCTGCTATTATGATGTCAAACTTGTTGTAACAGAGAAACCCTTTTTGGTACTATATGGAACCATCTACAACACATACTTCATCAGTTTGGTAGATCCTTTAACCATGCAAAGGGTTCCTTCAATATTTGTGGTTCTACATATGACCACTTTGCTAAAGAACATTGAAGAACTGTCCGTTTTAAGAGTGTATGAGCATAAAATACAAAACAAAACAGTAAATATGTCAAAAATACAAACCGGATTCCAAAAAAGTTGGGACAGTAAACAAATTGTGAATACAAACTGAATGCAATGATGTGGAGGTGCCAACATCTAATATTTTATTCAGAATAGAACACAAATCACAGATCAAAAGT
>BRDA01082369.1:0-10594 GCA_036984385.1 Crenuchus spilurus | reverse complement strand
TTTTTTTGTCAGAATGGTCAGAAATCCAGAATCTCAGATTATTAGAATATTTTATTTTGAGTTTAAATAAATTACTATTCAAACAGTATCAACATTGTAACAAACAACAGCTAGAATTATGTAACTTTACATGTAATGAATAATAAAAATATGACAATTTACCTTTTTTTAATTAAATTTTGACCAAAACCTTTTAGGTTAGTTTTGCACATGCTCCAGTACATTTGCAGTCTTAAAACTGCAATAACAAAAAACTGTCTGCCACAACCATACAAATATCATTATTGCATTTCAGGGGGAAATGAAGGCTTATGATTATTTATCAATGTGTAGAGTTAATGCAACATTACTGTTTTCCATTTACTGTGACATTTGATAGAATTGGTTTGTCTCAGTTGCACTATTTTACATGCTAGGATTACAGCCAAGGAAGCCTTTATGCACTGCTTCCTCCCAAGCACTAAAACGCAAGTTTACGATGAAGCCCTAAAACCTTCTCACATCCGCAGCAATTGTATCTACACTTAAAATCCCTCTCTCCATATTTACTATGCACAATGTGGAAAACCCCTTTAAAACTGTTGGACACTGCTGTCCATGTCAAACAGTAGCTGATTCACCATGAATGATGTATGTATGAATGGACTTAATGAATACAGATATGAAGAGTTGTAGATTATAATGGGAAATCATATTGAATAAAATATTATATATTTATCCATTTTACAAAATTACCATTATTCAAGTATATTTATGAAAAAGTTCCTCAGATCCAGTTTTGGATTTAGCTTCTAATTCTTTATTTAAGGCTGAACTTCACTGCATTAATTGTATTGGAAGCACTTTGCTTTTGCAAATAAATCTCAATTTTAAGCATTAACATTTAATTTTAGATGACAAAAACTCAAATCAATAGAATGCAACAAATGTCAGCTCCTATACTTGGAAATATTTAATTTCCACTAAATGGATGAACATGGTTAGAATGAAAAATAATTCAAGTTTTTTGTGACATGCTGTGCAAATAAAAACAATGCATGGGAAGGATAACTTAAAAAGGCATGATCATAACATTAACTTTTTAATGTTGTATAAAGTTGTATGAAAAGTTAACCAGAGAATGCCATCTCATTCCCATGCATTGGTAAATTATGACCATGACTTACCATGTACCCACACTAATAAGTCATGGCCATGCATTATTATTAATTTTACAGCATGTCACCAACAGGACTTCTTATTTTTTGCATTTCAGATTTCTTTAATATACTGTGATATAAATCCAACATATAACTGGGTATTTTTATAATTATGGCAGATTAGTCCTCAAACACAAAAACATACTTAATGTTTTTAATAACAGGAAATGGTGAAGTGTTGCTACACCAACATAACTTATGTCATAGCTGCTCTTCTTCCTGAAATGCAAACACTCTATTTACTTGTTATGGGTTGGGCTGAACTCACATTTGTACAGAATTCTTGAAACTGCCATTTCCACAGCTACACTTGAGCTGCCCTGACATTAAAAAATCCAGATGTGAGTACTCCTATTTCATTACGCTTTCCATTGTGGGACAATAGTGCTCATTTACACCATATTCAAAAACTGACCGGTTCTGAGGACACATTGTGGAATTTTGAATATACTACAGTGCCACATCAAAAATACTGTAAAAATGTTTGTCAATTAATTCAAAAGGTAAACTTTTTACCTTGTATTTTGTTTTATTTATTTATTTAGATTGTGGATACAATGTAGTGGTAGCCAATTGACCCACCTATTCACTAGGACTCTCCCAATCATGTGTAATGTTGCTGACTCTAGGATGCTGAAGACAAGCATAGCCTCATCCAATGTCAGGCTCCACCTCTTTTCCAACTTCTGTCTCTGCATCATCACTGGGCAGCCAATGCACTTGGAGGAAAGTGCAGGATCACCACTCTGATGGATCGGCTGGCAGACGTCTGAGCCGGTGGACATTGAATGGCAGTAGTGATGGGGAGAGAGCACCATCTACCCACCAACAGAGAGCATGTCAAATTTTGCGGATGATGTGGACTCAAACTTGCAATCCTCCATTTATAGTGTCTGTACTTTAGTCTGCTGAAGAATTTGACCTCCTTTATACATAAAGAGACATTTCAAGTCTTTTTGTTTTACTGTGGATCAGTTGGGCTTATAGTTAATTAAAATCATCAATCCAGAATCTTAGAATAATGGGTAAATTATTTTTGTAATTATTTGAGTAATTATGAGTATTCTCATATTGGAGCTTCACTAGTACAGTTAGCGTTTAGTGCGCAATTGAAACACAAACTAAGCGTCCCACATTAGGCTAATTAAGCACGACTTTTTCTCAGGTGTAGCTTGTGATTGGTTGTTTGGGGTGGGAGTGGGCGGAGCTGCACGGCTCTCATTCTCCTCAGGGTGAATATGGCAGTGCAGCAGGCTGATGAGTGTGGAGCTGCAGAAACATGCGCTCAGACCTGGAGCTCTCTTTATTTTCCTCCATCGTACTGAACTCGTTTAGCTCTTTTGCTGCGGGATGGATACAGAGCCGTGGAGTGAAGGTGAATTTGGAGTCCGTGGCGCGAAAATGAGGACGTCCTGAAAGTGCTTTAAGACGTTAGAAGTTTTATTCACGGTGAGCGCGTTTGGAGAGACGCCCTTAAAGCGCACCGTAACGCTGGAGCACAGTATACGCAGAGCTCTGCTGAGGACATGGCTTACATGCACTTTTGGCCAAACAGGAGGATTTGCACACCAGCCTTCGTAGCTCTGGCTTTTATATGCAGTGTGGGATGCCACAAGGTGAGGAAAAGCCTTAAACCTTCACACATTGAAAGTATAGAGCACCTGCTTATCTTTATTCTTTTATTTTCAACTCTTAGAGCGCTCAGTTGAGCTCTCCAAAGGCCAAAAGTTTTGGAGGTGACAGGGCTGCATCCTCATTACTGGAATCCCTGCATTTACCTTCCAACACAGGTAAGCACATCATATTTCCACCATGTCAGGGATGATGAACAACAGCACCATTACAGCTATTCATTCAGTTGGGAAGTTTCATATAGAGAAAACAAAACACTTCCTTAAGCTTTGACAGTGTGCCAGGTTTGCACGCAGTGTTGGATTCCTGATGCTTGATGGAGATGAGAGAAGTACAGTGACAGTGTAGGATGAGGCCAGCAGGGGGCGCTAGAGAACACGGTTGAGCCAGAACAAGAGAAAATCGTTAGAAAAATGCTGACAGACTCAGCTGAGACACCATTTACCAGATGTAGATACCCCAGTCTAACCTCATCCTTTGGTTAAGGGTGTATTGCTGAAAGCAATGATTTGAGTAGAAGTAAATATAGCAGTCAGCCGATCAGTAAATCAATCAACCAATCAGTCAATTCAATCAACCAGTCAATCAAACATAAAGATAAAACATTATTAAAAAAAATAATAGTAAGAAAAATACAGTACAGTATAATTTACAACAGTTAAATCTGTATGACAGAGGTAGTGCAGATGAATTATGTAAACAATCAAAGAGGTATCAGTGCAAGGAGATTAAAATGAATGGTGAAGTGTTAAAGGAGATACTAAATAATATAATACAGCAGTTCAAATAAGCAAACATAGTGGATTTAATGAGAACTCAGGTACTGTGGGAGGGTTTGCGGTAAAAGGCCACATGGGAGGGGTGGTGGTGGGTACCTGTTCAGGTTACTGGAGTGTAGCAGTGATTCAGAGTACTTCTCTGTTTTTGGATTTTATTTTTATTTTTTCATGTTTTTTGTTTCATGTGCTAAACCTGCAGTACAGAATGGATGTGAAGATTTAAAACATCTATTTTTAGATTAATTATGTAGCCAATGACTGAAAATTCTATCAGAATTTTCCGTGATAACCCATACTTCTTTTGAAGAGAATCTTTTTTTCTAGCCTATGGAGACTGATAAAATTCACAAATGCTGCTGCTTCAGAAAATCAATTTTCTATGGTAGAAGGGTGAGGTAGGACAGTGTCATCACTTTTTAGCTCAATTTTAGTGTCTCCCACAAGTTGTTGACAGTGAGCTTAAAGGCTTTAGTACAGCTGTTTACTCTCCACCAGAGGATTTACACATATTTTGTGTAAGACATCATGGGATTTAGGAATCTCATGGATACTCTAGAGTAGGAGATATTAGATTTGAGTGTCTAGAACAGCAGCATTTGTGGATTTTCTTGAGAAACAGAAGAATTTTCTTCTGAAATAAAAGTAATCTTTGATGACCCCAAACATTTGAACAGTAGCATATATTGGCATTTGAAAGTATTAAAGAAATGTATAAATCCATCCAGAATGTATACAGAGATCTTAAAGTGGCATGGCGGAAAATTTTATGGAAACAATAATATCTTGAGGACACTTTTGTGAAAACTTAACTTATGCCCTCAACATATTATTTCTTGACTTCAATGTATTGTCAGTAGTGATGTACCAAATATTCAGCAACCAAAATTATCCAGCCAAAATGGCAAAAAACATACTTTGAATGTGAATAAGTGAAAAGACATAATTTCATACCAAACAGTGATATTTTTAATGACACTGTTACCTTTTTGGACATTTGAAATTTAATGTGAGCTAACAAAACACAGATAATGTTACAGTTTGGTTTTGAAATGGAAGAAGACACCAAACTACTTCCACAACCTTCACTAAACTACAAACTACAGTTGTTATGATAAAGCCATAATATAGCCGCTTAGCTTTGTGTTTCCACTGTTGCTAACTTAGCAAATTTGCCACTATATTTAGCAAGTTTTCAGACCCCTCTAGTGACTTTTTTTTTTTTTTCAAAAAAGTGAATAGCGATGAATCTACTTTTGGATTACTTTTGGATGAATTAAACTTTTGGTGACTCAATGTGAAAGCACAAAGTCACACATGCAAAAAACGAGCCTGGCTTACAAAGAAATCTGTATTCTGCCTTCTGCAAAATATTTAATTTTGCTTGGTTTTGGCCCAAAGTTTTTATTTTGGTGCATCCTTAATTATCAGTATAATAATTTGGTGTCCGGTAAATGAAAACATTTGCTACTACCTGCTTTTGTCAATTACTCATTTTGAAATTAAGACTCCTGTTCTTTTTCCCAACAAAGCACATTGTTGATAATTAAACATGGCTCGTCTCAATAATGTGCCTTCAGAGGTTGAAACTGTCTTTAATCTGTCAAGGATTTAACACACACACACAAGCACATACACAGGCTGTAGATTGGCATGCACTCATCTGTGAACAAAGGCAGACACTTCAAGAAGCTCTCAATCAAAGACATAAAGCTTTGTACAGCCTGACAGTGTTGGTCTGGTGGATTGTATGGTACAAATATGTACTCAAGAGAGTTTCTTAGTTTTCAGCTCTTTATAGGGATCAAGTGTCTCCAGGATAGTCAAAACATGAACATTTTGACTTTGCAGGGATATTTTGATACCCCAGGATTATATTTTCAACAAAGAACTGCAATAATATAAGGATAGAGGATAAAGTTGACATTTTGGTTGCTGAGGTTAAGATTAGATGTACTATGGTAGCATTTACAGACACAGAAAGAAAAACATGAAAACACCCCACAAAGACACAAATACAGAGTAGAATATATTGTATTTAGTTCTATGTTCTATGTTTCATTTACACTTAACGTACTGGTTTTGTTTGTAAAAGCTTTCTAGTTTTCTAGACCACCTCACACACTCAGATGAGAGGTCACAAAAGGTCAAGGTAGAAATTTGCTTCAAACAGAAGCTCACTAGAAGTTCATCTTCTGTCATTTTCTAATTTTCTAAACATTAATTGTTGAACTTAAATGTACTGCTTCCTCTTGTTGCCTCTGCACTCTTAAGTCATGATGGAGCCAATAAATGGTGTAAAAAAGAGATACAGTGGAACTTCACATACAATTTGGTTATTGTAAATTTTTTTCAGGAATTTTTGTCCCAGTTGTCCAGTTTTCATCGGCGTGCCCATGTGACTCAATGCTCATTTAGTGAAAACAAAGCATCCACCCTCGTGTTCATCACTCACCCAATGGTTGTACAGAATACAGGTTGCTGGCTGGACCACACCGCTGCTCCACCATGTTGAGAGGAGCCAGTTGAGGTGGTTCGGGCACCTGGTACAGATGCCTCCTGGACGCCTCTCTGGCGAGGTGTTCTGGGCATGTCCAGCTGGGAGCAGACTCCGCAGAAAACCCAGGACATGCTAGAGTGATTATATCACTCAGCTTGTGTTGGAATCCTCCCATATGAGCTAGAAGAAGTGGCTGAGGAGAGGGACATCTGATCTACTTTGCTTGGGTTGTTACCCCCATGACCCAGATATGGATAAGTGGAAAATGATGGATGGATGGATGGATGGGTTGATGGAAAATGAATGCGTTCATTAATTTAATCCGAAAAAGGCTACCTGTCAAATTGATAATCAGACTCATGGCCTTCTACAAACCAGTTAATGTCAAATATATGGAGATGCAGCCCACATAGGTGATGAGGTGACATAGGTATATCATGCAAAATCTTTAGTGTTCTCACTAACTCTACCAGATGTATACAATATAGCAAAAAGTAGAACCTTTATTTGTACCGTGGTCTAGAATTTAAGCTGTGAAAACAGCCTAAAATTGACAGCATTTAATATGCCATACACATTGTATTTTTATTATTTATTTTTTAAAAAAGTAATTCAGTAAATAAAGTGTAGGTGTGCATTAAATGTGCAGAAGTATAATCTCTGTAGAAGATTTGTTTGTCTATTTTCAAGAATCAAACTATATTTTGTGAATCAAACTGTACAATCAGCCAGTCATAAGCCTCAACTTATATCTGTGTATATGTGAGTTACGCATTACTTTTGACCTTATTCTTTGATGAGGACACAATCAGCATTTTAACATTACAGTTCGCTTATATTGAGCATCTGCTGATTTTGGTAAGAAAAAGTTGAGTTTTCAGACTTTGAGTGCACCTCACTGCATAGGTCTTGTAAATACAGCATTCAGCAATCAACAACACTGTAAACAAAATCTTAGCAAGTAAAATCATTTTAAATCTAGTCTACATGACTGTTCTTAATTTTGAGATAATTGTAGGGTTATAGGATACGATTATTGGACCTAAACATGTTTCTTTATTTCAAGCAACTTTGTTACAGTAAGTACAATTATCTCACTCTACTGGCTAGTTGTGCTTGTTTAAATCATTTATCTGGAAACAAGCAAAATTATCTCCCAGTAGTGGCTGTGTTTCAATTCCGGTTTTAACAAGCCCTTGCCCACTTGGCCTTGCCATTTCCCCTCTAAGGAATCCCCAAAAATATCTTAAGGGCCATTTCATTACTGTATTAGCTGAAGTGTGTTAGATTAGCCCTCGGAGAGGCAAGGGAACAAGTGAGCACAAAAGTCCACTTCAGCAGCAGAACTTGGCCAGAAAGCAAAGCAACCTGATGTAGTTTCCATTCATCATTGAAAACAATAGCAGACAAAAACATTCATCCATTTAACTGCATAGCTTATTAAATATAACATATAAGTGTCAGGACAATGCATTGTAAAGTTTAGTTTTACAAAATTAAGTTAATAGATGTTACATTTACTGAGCTAGCTAATTAGCTCAATGTGGCTAATTTGAAGCCAGCGGAGCTTATAGACACATTCATAAATACAACCCAAAATAACATTAACCTAGGATTTCTCATCAAACATTCATTTGGGGGTCTCTAGAATGTGTGTGCTCTAGCATACACTCATACAGGATATATAGCTTTAGGCCTAGTCCACACGTAGTCGGGTATTTCTAAAAATGAATATCTCCCCTACATTGTTTTCAAAAATAATATACACACGAGATCGTTTTAAGAAAAGTTTTCATCCACATGAATCCGCATAAATACGCCGTAGTGTGTTGTCATAAAGATGCCAAGCGCATAGATGGCAGTGTAACACAAAGCTAACACCCATGTCAGCCAATCAGAATCCGACGTCGAATGGCCTGCCTCCGTATTTGGAGGGAGAGTTGGCATAAAGTACCTATCCTAGAAGCGCTCCTTCTCCTTTGCTCCTCCACGTATTGGAGAAGCTGAACTTGTAAAAACAAATGCGCAAAGAGTGTTTGAATTAACATAAAAATTACAACTTCTCTGCTAGCGTTCATGCTTCCACAGCAAGGCAGTCAATTACAGTGGTCGCGCATATGACATCACACCATCATTTGTCGCAGATTGTGATGTTCTGGACTCTAAAACGCCGTCTTCACATGTACACACGCAAACAGAAAAACTGAGTTTTCCAAAATCTCCACTTTGGCCGAAGTTTTCATAATCAGTCGTTTTTGGTGGTGTAAAACCACATTTGCATGTGGATGAAAGGCCCAAACGCATAAAAATATATGCGGTTATTCAAATACCCGGCTACGTGTGGACTAGGCCTTAATGTCAACTTTGTAAGAGTTACCTACCTTGTAGGTGCACCTTGATGGTGTAATGTTAGTTTGTTAGTCATCGTGTAGTCCAGAGGTGCACAATAGGTCGATCACGATCTACCGGTCGATCGCAAAGGTAGTGTGGGTAGATCCCATGGCATTTAAAAAAATAGACCTCAGCCTATCATCTGTCCTTGCTTTAAAACATCTCACTTGATTGGCATACAGAAGACTGGTCGAGCACTAGGACCCAGCAGGATTCCAAGCTGCTCAATCTGTAAATCCTGTTTCACTTTAGACCATTTCCATACAGAGTGGAGGAGAACTTTTTTAATTATGTAATTTTTTAAGTGTGTTTGCCTTGACTGCAGTATTCGGTGTCAGCCGTTTCACACCTGGCGATATTTAAGTCGAAGTATGGTATGATCATTTGGAGGCTTGCTTGAGGCTTGTTATCAGCAACTACTGTCCAGACTATGCATCCCTGACTGATTCCATTCAGGGCAAGTCATCAGAGTGAAGTAGGCTAATGACAAAACATGTACACAGTTGTATTGTGTAATTTGGGTTCATGTAGCTATTCAAGGTACATCAGCATACACTGTACACATAAATTGTCAATATATTTATAAATAAATATGTGTCTTGCATTTTAATATTAGGTAGATCATTTTGACTTAGTCATTAGATAAGTAGCTCGCAGGCTGAAAAAGTGTGTGCACCCCTGGTGTCTTGCAGATGAGCTACAGTCTGTAATTGTACACCAATATTGTGGACCTATGCTGTAGGTCGTAGAGAGGTCAGTGACTAAGAGTAGTCTTAGGTGTTTATAAGTGGACAGTAAGTATAACGTTCTGCATATCATATTCTGAACCTGCTCTTTGCTTTTGTTTGTAGAGTATGAGATTGTTGCTCCGTATGAAGTGGATCATAAGGGCCAGTACATTTCACACGCTGTGGCTCACCATCATCGCAGGAGGCGTTCAGTAGAGGATCAAGTGACTGACCAAGCCACAATGGCCCACATTAGACTCCATGGTCTGGGTCAGGACTTTCACCTGGAGCTACTTCCCTATAGAAGTCTGATAGCCCCTGGCTTCATGGTCCAAACACTGGGCAGGAATGGCACCAAGAGCCTACAGAAATTTCCTCAAGATGATTTCTGCTTCTATCAAGGGTCGCTCAGGTCAATGGTGAACACCTCCGTGGCCTTATCTACATGTGAAGGGTTGGTGAGTAGAATACAATTAAACAGTGTTTCCTGGATAGGAAGCCATTACCACTGAGCTCAGCCTATCTTGTAGGTTTGCTTAATACAAACCGGATTCCAAAAAAGTTGGGACACTAAACAAATTATGAATAAAAACTGAATGCAATGATGTGGAGGTGCCAACATCTAATATTTTTTCAGAATAGAACACAAATCACAGAGCAAAAGTTTAAACTGAGAGAATGTTTCATTTTAAGGGGAAAATATGTTGTTTCAAAATTTCATGGCGTCAACAAATCCCCAAAAAAGTTGGGACAAGGCCATTTTTACCACTGTGTGGCATCCCCCCTTCTTCTTACAACACTCAACAGACATCTGGGGACAGAGGAGACCAGTTTCTCAAGTTTAGAAATAGGAATGCTCTCCCATTCATGTCTAATACAGGCCTCTAACTGTTCAATCGTCTTGGGCCTTCTTTGTCGCATGTTCTTTGTAGGTGAAAGATCTGGACTGCAGGCTGGCCATTTCAGTACCCGGATCCTTCTCCTACATAGCCATGATGTTGTGATTGCTGCAGAATGTGGTCTGGCATTATCTTGTTGAAAAATGCAGGGTCTTCCCTGAATGAGATGACGTCTAGATGGGAGCATATGTTGTTCCAGACATGCAAGCTGCCCATGGCACAAGCACTCATGCAACCCCATACCATCAGTGATGCAGGCTTCTAAACGGAGCGTTGATAACAACTTGGGTTATCCTTGTCTTCTCTGGTCCGGATGACATGGCGTCCCAGTGTTCCATAAAGTACTTCAAATCATGACTCATCTGACCACAGAAGTCTTCCATTTTGCCACACTCCATTTTAAAAGACCCCTGGTCCAGTGCAAACGTCTGAGCTTGTGGAGCTTGCTTAGAAATGGCTTCCTCTTTGC
>BRDA01082367.1:0-17423 GCA_036984385.1 Crenuchus spilurus | reverse complement strand
AGACAGGTTTCTGGGCTGTCACTGAGAAACACTGAGTTTGAGCTCCCTCCAAAGATTTTCTATAGGGTTTATGTCTGGAAACTGACTAGGCCACTCCAGAACCCTTGATATGCTTCTTACGGAGCCACTCCTTGGTTATCCTGGCTGTGTGCTTTGGATCATTGTCATGTTGGAAGACCCAGCCACGGCCCATCTTCAATGCTCTAACTGAGGGAAGGAGGTTGTTCCCCA
Source organism: Crenuchus spilurus (assembly GCA_036984385.1). Taxonomy (NCBI): domain Eukaryota; kingdom Metazoa; phylum Chordata; class Actinopteri; order Characiformes; family Crenuchidae; genus Crenuchus; species Crenuchus spilurus. The sequence goes on along the minus strand of BRDA01082367.1, from coordinate 17,192 downwards.
AAATCTCGCAATACATGGCCCCGGTCATCCTCACCTTAATACAGTGCAGTTTTGTTCATTTGCATCATAATTTACAAATAAATTCTTTAAAAATCCTACAGTGTGATTTTCCTAGATTTTTTTTCTCATTTGTCTCTCATAGTTGAAGTGTACCTATGATGAAAATCACAGACCTCTCTCATCTTTCTAAGTAGGAGAACTTGCACAATCAGTGGCTGACCAAATACTTTTTTCCCCACTGTGTGTGTGTATATATATGTGTGTATATATATATATATCTTTATGCAACATTCTTTGTCTTCACTATTTATGTAATGTATTGTGACATCGCAATTCCAGTATTGTGACGATTTCTATTGTAGAGATGGACAAGGTCACGTGCATTCTCTTCATTATGCCATTTTGTGCAGTTGCGTTATTTGAACAACAGAGGTCGCAACACATAATAGGTCACACTCCAATGTTCCCATGCTACAGAAATGGAAACTAGGGGTGGAAATGTAATGATTTAATAAGATTCTTTTTGTTTAGAGTAATATATAAGAAAAAATGCAGAATTTTTGTATTCCTTATGCTACGTTCTTTGTCTTCACTGTTTATGTAACATTGTGACACCACAGTTCAAGGTTTTAAAACACTTAATTTATTTACATTTCGGGAAACAACTTTTTTTTTTTTTTTTTTGTTTAAAAAATTTCTTCAAGAAAATATTGTTTGCTTTGTTGCTGCATTGTTTAAACGTCCTATACAGAAAATTTTGAAATTCAAATACAGTGTTTAAAATATGGGGATAACTGAATTGTGGACCCAGTATCAAAAACCGAATCAGATAGTGAACGGAGTGTATCCTTACACCTCTACTGAATGATGTATTCCACAGGAAAATGATGCTGTTATGGTATGAAGAAGGATTCAGAGTCATCATTCTGACATCAAACATGATCCAGGCTGACTGGTACCAGAAGACACAAGGGTAGGACTGGCTGTCATCTCTAATGTACACTCTCATTACCTGCTAATTATGAAGTACTAATAGGAATTATTCATTAATAATGTGTTGTCATACCTGATGATGTGGACAGTTCTGCGGTCATGATCTCTTTGAAGTGTTTTGTTCACAGATTGTACAAAAAGGCACTTCTTTCATATCTGACGGCTCAGTATTCGGCGGCCCTAAACATTTTTGGTCAGTTGCCATGACAACGCACTGAGCAGATGCTTTCAGGAAATTGAAATGAAGCTGATTTATGCCAAATAGGTTTTAATAGAGCAGAACAGAGCTGTGTGAATCTGAATAAATCAATCACACTCTCAAAAAGTCTGTTGACATTTATTAGTCATGCATAGGGAATTAATACACACTCATGTGCACCCCAAATTACATGTTTTGTTCATTTTCTAAGTCTGTGCGATGTTCTGCACAATTTCAGTTTATTTGCTGGATTTTAAGATGTTGAAATATTTTGTCAAAATATTTAATTATGCTTTAACTTTTGCACATTTTGTCCCCCCCACCAATAATTTCCCAACACCTGTTGTACTTTGACCTGTTTGGGGCATCACAGTGTCAGACCAAACTTGATCCTTGATCCTAAGCCAAAGCATTATGGCCATTATGGTAATATGCTTAATATGCTGTTGGTCCTCCTTGTGCTGCCAATATGACTCTGTCCCCCAAGGCACTCTGAATATGTCCTGTGGTACCTGACACCAACATGGTACCAACAGATTCTTTACAATGAATAGTTAATTTGTGTTCATAACTCAATAAGGTAAATGTAAAGTGACACATTAGAACTTTTTTATATTTCAATCAGTCAGTCAGTTTTATTTAAATTCTGGGTACATTGAGGGTCTCCCTCATTTACAATTTAGCCGAGGTAATTCATAAAATAAAAAAGACAAGTCTATATAATTATAGACAACATTTACATTTTTTAAATGATGGTAATTTGATCTAAAAAAAAGAAATCAATTTAACTAACTATGTAAAATACTAAAAATAATAAGCAGACAAAAGACAAAAATATAGCTAATGAATACAATTTATAATATAATAAAAACAAAACAAAAATAAAAACAGGTCTTCAGAATAACTACAATTATAAAAAAAAATAAATGAAGAGAAATACCTAAAATAAAAGTAAAAGGGTAACTAAACAGACCAAAATAAAATAAATAAGAAAATAAAATTATAACACATAAAATAAGAAATCAAGTAAAACAGTGACAGGCTGAGTGGAGGTGATTAGAGATTAAGAGTTTTAAATGATGAAGTGACCCCAGTGAGCGGAGCTTTAGAGTTTTCTGCAGTGAGTTCCAGCTCACTGGTACACTGGAGCTAAAAGCAGATTTTTTTAGATCACTAAAAACTCTCAGTACCTGAAGTGTGATGTACATTTAAGGCATTTAGCATGTGCTCTTATACAGAGCGACTCACAAAAGAGCCTATCCAAGAAGAATCACTAGTTAGTTTGTATAGGATGTAATTGTAAGAAGATACCTCACACTTAGACGCTGCCAAATACAAATGTCAGTATCAATGCCTGGATGTGCAATGATCACCATGCAGTGTCTGAATGTCAAATCAAGAGAGACACGAATGCAGCCATAAGTACAGGGTAAGTGGTTTAAGTACTCTTGAAAGAGATGGGTTGTTTTTGTTTTTGTTTTGTTTCACTGTATCAGTTTGGCTTTATAGCTCATGAAAATCGAAAAACCCAGAATCTCAAATTAAGTCAGTAACCTTTTTTTATATATCACTTTTCAAAGCTATAGCTAACAAGTGCTTCACAATAAAATATTCAAGTAATTAAAATGAAATAAATATTATTAAAATAAAAGTTAAACACACAAAAAGTAGGACATCACTTATGATCGTACTCAAAAGCTAGGAAATAAAAGTGAAAAACTTTAAAACTTTAAAAACTTTTTAAAAGAAGATACAGACTCAGACAGTCTAATATGAGATGGAAGATGATTCCACAGCTTAGGAACATATTCTGCTAAGGCACAGTCACCCTTTTGCTTCAGTTTAGTTGTAAGAGTAACAAGAAGACCTTTAGTGACCCTGTGCTGGTCTGGGAGGCTAATAATTCACATATATATTCCAGCGCTTCACCATGTGGAGCCTTGTATGTAAGGACCAGTATTAAAATCAATCTTAAACCTTACTGGGAGCCAATGAATTGAAGGCAGCACTGGGGTGATGTGATCCCTATGTCTAGTATTCGTTAAAAGCCAAGCAGCTGTGTTTTGAAGTAGTTGAAGTCTTACCAGGTCTATATAGCATTACAGTAGTCAAAATAAAATGGAACAAAAGCATGAATAATCCTTTGTAAATCATGAAAAGTCTTTGCAATATTTCTTCATTAGGGGAAAAATACTGGACTGAACTTGGAGTGTGAGTAAATGACTATTCGGACAGTATCAATATTAAAAGATAAAAGCATTGAAATATGTCATTGGACATGTAATGATTATAAAATATGACATTTTGGGTTAAATTTTGAACTCAAAACAAACTTTATCACAATATTCTGTGCTTGGAGCTGTCGCCTGAGTTGCTGTGGATCAGACGTCTTGTTCCAGCACGTGATCAGTCAGATTGAGGTCTTAGGAATTTGAGGATCACTGCTAACCTGTGACTCTTTCTGTTGGTAAGGGAACTGACTGTTCTCTTACCAGCTAATATATCCCAGACTTTCACATGTGCCTTTATGAGATAACACTATTCACCTGAGAGTGGTCCTGATGTTTTCACTTATCCATGTGCTGTGTCCGTCAGTCTTCTAATGGATTTGACAAAAAACTAATTCACCATAATAAAACACAGTACATCACTTTGTGTGGCTTCATTAGGTACACACACCTTGTATTTACACTCTGTAGTCCATCTGTTTCTCTGTGTACTTTGTTCACCCTGTTCTTCAATGATCAGGACCCCCACAGAGCTACTGTTATTTGGGTGGTGGATCATTCTCAGCACTGCAGTGACACTGACGTGGTGGCATGTAAGTGACCATTGAATAACAGGTTGAAGGCTAACAAAGTATACAGAGAAACAGACAGACTATAGTCTGTAATTGTAGAACAACAAAGTGCACCTGTATGCTCAGTGGAGCTGAAATGAGACAGAGCGTAGATACAGTTGCTCATGAAGTGGTCAGTTAGTGCATATATAAGGTTATTTTGAATGTTCTCTACATTCTGTTCAGTCACATCTATGGTCCCTTATCGGATGTACTTAATGCATGTTAAGCGTATGCTGCATGCCTGTTTGCCATATCTCCCTCATCCTCAAACATTACACAATAAGATGTACAATGAATCTCATTATCGTCCTGCTGTTCTGCCATCAGGTTGCATCTGATCCCATGCGTCTTCATTATTCCAGCCTTATCCCCTACCTCGTTGATATTCATATAGCAGTCGGGTTCTCCCCCAGGTCCACCATAAAGGGCTTTTCTGCTTCTTTCTTTTTAATAGCATCAATCCGAGTCCATATTGATCTGCTCTGAAAACACCCCAGGGAATGGCTATAATAAGTCTGTCAAGTCCCCATTCAGCTCCAGTCATGGGTACTTTTACTTTTTCAAAGTGAAATTTAACATGCAGAGCTTTTTTTGTTTTTCAATACATCAGACACTAAATAATATTCATATAAGCCTGTACATTAACTCAGCACTTGTGGTTACATAAGCGTGGGCTAAAATAGCCCATTAGAGATGTACTGATACTTCAGTCTGAATCATTTTTCAGTGTAGATCGAGAGGAAAAATATGAAACGTTTTTAAAAAATTGATTCTTAGAGATGGTAAAAGTAATATAAAGACATATTCCTTATGAAATATGTTCTATTATAGCAAGAAAGGTATCCATTAATCAAGTCGGTTGACTATAATAAAATGCATGCATTAAAAAAATCGACTTGTTTTGCTAAGCATGCAACAGCTATTGCTTGACCGATACATTACTTGGCTGTTATTGGTCAATACTGATGACCCACAGTATTGGAAAAAATGTCACTGATACTAACTTTTCTGCTTTAAACTTTTTATTTTGAAACTGACACACAAATCTCATTAAAGAATTATTGGAAATATCATCATGACCTCATCATAAAGCCTAAAATTAAAAAATTAAGTAATTTTTATAATAATTAGCTAACGTAATCCATCGATCCATCATCTTCCTCGTTATCCTGATCAGGGCCACGGTGAGTCTTCTACCAGTTCACTGGGTGCAGGGCAGGGCATTACACTATCTTAGCATAATCCTAAAGCACATTCTGAATAGCTCCAATCCAGGTGCCATTAGGGTTGTCACAATAAAATAGTTTTTACTTTTATACTGTTGTGTAGCATCAAAATGGCCTCATCGAGTGGTGAGTGAATGATGACGTAAGGCTCGTGTGTTTGCCTTTTTAAAATAATCTTTACTGACATTTTTCACTGTACAGTGGAACCTTGACTTACGAGTTGAATTTGTTCTGTGACAGCTCGTAACTCAATGTGCTTGTATATCAAATTACATTTTAACATTAAAATTAAATGAAATGCTATTAGACCATTCCAGTCCCCCACACAAACTAATATACAACAAGTGTTTTAAAATAAGATTAATGTATTTTATAAATAACAAATACTGTATAAAAACAGTAATAATACATAATAAAAGAAAATGTACAGAAATAAGCCTGTTTATTAAGTGTAGTTACATTTAAAGATCAGACAATGTTATTAACACATCCGTGCAGTAAAAGTCACATGTACAAACTAGGGGGCAGTGAGCACATGTGTCTGAAGTGGTGGACAGCCCCTGTCCATTTTGCCCGGTAAGCAGTTTGGGATTAGGTGCCTTGCTAAAGGGTACTTCATTCATGCCATGACAGAAAATCAAACCAGCAACCTTCCAGTGATAAGAACCACCTCCCAAACCACCAGGCCACTACTTCCCAAAGTTTAATCTAAATCAGTGACTGTTGCATAATATAGCAGTTAAACCACATTTTACTCTCACTGTCATTACTGTGTGCCACTAAGCTCGTGGATATTCCATTCATGAATAATAAGCCTGTGTGTCTCTTGCAGATTGTGGATGAGTCCTCTGTACCCCAGGTTACCTCAGGGAAACGCAGAGACTGCCGGAGAGTCTCCCACCAACTTCAAACGAGATTTACTGGAATACCTCAGGGCATATCGAGCCCCTGAGCTAGCTGAGTGGATCGAGCGCATCAAAGAACACGACCTGTCAGAAACAAGGTGAAGCAAATTTCTCTGCTTTTCTGCCTGGGTGGGATATGTGCAGCAGTGTCATTTTAATCGACTCTTTTATTTTGTAGGATCTGGCTCATTAGTTCCACTCCAGAGATATGTGAAGTAGTCCTTTTTATTCATTTATTTGACTTTTTTTTTATTTTATTTTGCAGGATCTTCCTTATTGGTTCCACTCCAGGGAGGTTCCAAGGACCTGACATGGCGAAATGGGGTCACTTAAGATTGCGCAAGGTTAGAGTCTGCGAGAGCGTCAGTAATGGCAGGATTTCTGGGAAAGATGGGCAGTGATGACAGTCACAAAGGGATATTGACAATCACAGAACATTCTTTAGCCTAGAAAGTTGTCGTCATTATTATTATTATTATTATTATTAGCATTATTATTATTAGCATTATTGGTGTTTGGTAGTAGTAGTAGTAGTAGTAGTAGTAGTACAGAAAAAAATAACACATAGCTTTTTCTATTACTCCATATTTCTTCATTTTTGGGTTGGAAACATTAACTGTCACCACATAGAAAACGAGTAGAAAACAGCACTGAATGTCACCCTGACCACAGAAGAAAAGAACGTCATTTTCGCAGCTGCTTCACAGCCTTGAGGCTTCATGTATCGGCCTCATGTCTTCAGCCACTGCTCTGTGTTTTACATTGTATTTCATTTTATCTAAGCAAGGTCTGGGTGATATCTAAAAATCTTTAAAATTTTTAAAAATGTATGAAAGAAATAATCATAAGCATATTAACACCCTCTTTCAGACATGACAGGCTTAAGATAAGTGAATTCCAGTGCCATGTGTACATACTGTGCTTAAGCTGTACAGAAAACATTAACCCCAGCCCAGACAGTGAGAATTTTATATGTAATTGTCATCTATTAGAATTTCATCTTAACCCACTGTTTTAACAGTTAAAGGTAATATACATTACATGTACATGCTTTTTTAATGTTATTTGTTGAGCTGTGTAAAATTTCAGTCATTGTCGATCTCTGATTACATCTCCACACCTAATCCTACTTCCAGGTAGTGGCTAGGCTAGTACTAGCAGGGACAGCACTGTTATGCTCTTGGGAGGCACTCAATATATGAGAAGTCCATTCTCAGTACACCTTCAATACAGCAGCTCCATAACAAATAGGTACCTATTATCATTGACAAATCACGTCCTTTGCCCATTATGATGGTTTTATGCTCTGCTACAACTGACTGGTGTGCTCACTTATTTATACATGCAGTAAACCCCGTCACTGGGATCTGTGGCGTCCCGGGACAAGTTCATTCCAAACCAAGGTTGTTTATAATATACTGATATGACTGTGTACATATGAACACTGATGACCATGTGGACTGCACACTGTTTCTACTAAATTCTGTACTTATTAGGGCTGTCAAATGATAAAAATGTATAATCGCAATTAATCTCAGAATTTCATATAGTTAATCACGATTAATTGATTTTTATGGTTTAGGAAATGAGTGAGACACGTTTGTTTACAAAGCGCTGATAACCACCTCTTTTGCTCTGCTATTTCAGCAGTGATCTCTGCACTCACGCTCATTAGTGGAGGGTGGTGGAAGCTCGCTCACTCTTAACTCAGATCTCAGTCGATATCAACATAAAGCAAAAAAAACTACAGAGCAACGGCTCATATCTCGGAAAATTGTCGCAAGGTCGGTCACTCGTATGTCAAGGTTCCGCTGCCTATGAAATGGTATTTAATGCACCTCAAATGTTCAGTAATTCTAAAAATAAATCCCCCCCAGAAGCAGAAGTCAGGAAATGTTTGTTTCAGCCTTTACTGCTCTATTCTAAATGATGCGCGGTCAAGTCTCAACATGAACTACGGACGACTCGCAGGGCAAAATAGAATTTGCGTCACCAGCACTGTTTTTTTATTAATTAAATTGAGATAGCTTTAATGTGTTTTTATCACGTTAACTTCGACAACCCTAATATTTAGGCATAAGTACAGCTTTAGTTGCTGATATTGCCTTAAACAACAACAGTATCAAAAAGCAGCTTAATAAAACAGGTTGGAAGAGTGTTCAACAAAAAAAAAAACGCACACAATATGATAATATATATACTTTATATTCTCTGATTATTGTATTCTAATTAATAAGGTTCAATCCATCCAAAAGTACGTAGTCTTTAAGTGAAATTTGCTAGAAAATAGACAATAATACCAATCAGAATAAAAAGTGATGGTTTCAGCTATGCCTTCATCCAGTGGAGATGGTAACAGTGGTGGTTATTTAATGTCTTGTAATGCTATGTGGTCAGCCATGTAATGAATCTTTAATGTGTGCTGTGCAAGCAAAGTGAAAAGAGTTGTTTAGATTTTTATTGATTTAGTCTGGGGAAAGTTTCTGAAGAAAAACTGAATCTGAACTTCAGTAGGACATGTAGTTTTTTGATTCAGGTTCAGAGCACACCATTTATTCCATTCACATCTCTGGTCTCTGACTCGAGCAGCACATGGGGATAGTGCTGCACGGTTGGCCAGCTCTCAAAATCAGGTTTCTGAGTTGTGTTGGAAAGACTAGGTGGATGCTTCAACACTGACAGCCTAGTAGCACAAAAACATACAAGCTGATGAGTGCAGTTTAACAATGACATGCTCTGCTCTCAATCCATATTTGGGTTGAGAGTGCCATAGAGGTATCATTTGTAGTTCCTTAAAGAGTGTTTCAAAGGCTGGTTCCTCTGTAAATGAGATGTGCGAGTGTGAACAACATTGTTAAGGACCTACATGGTTCTTCATCAGGTTAAGGTTCTTCCTTGAATCTTTATTTCAAGTGCAGAGTCTTTAAACATTCACTGTGTCTTCAAAGAACCAGCAATTGAAAAGATGAAGTGGTTCATTTATGGCATCACTCAAGGAAACATTTGTGGCAGCTATATTTTTGAAATAGTATTATTTTCATGAATATAATCCTTTATTAGTCACACAATCCATGCAGTGAAATACGCACACAGTAGCACTGGGCAGCCCTGTCCATGGTGCCCAGAGAGCAGTTGGCAGTGAGGTGCCTTGCTCAAGAGCACTTCGGTCATAACCTGCCCACGGATCGAACTGGCAACCTTCTGGTCACATGACCAGATCCCTAAGACCCAGGAGACAGTTGCACTTGTGCTTTTTACTGTTTTAACAGCCTCTGCTCTTCTTTTAAGAGTTTACATAAGAAGTTCAAAGAAGAGAGCATTAATACTTTAGGTGCTGATGTTGGTTGATTAGTTCTGGACACTCCCAAGTCAATCCAAATGTATTGGATGAAACTCTGTCACTCAAGAGAACACAGTTCCACTGTTTTATTACAGATGCTACCTCTGTTATTAAGTGATCTTAAAGTAGCTAACTTGCAAAGTACAGTCCCACATCAAAAATGTTGTTTAAAAGCTCATTGTTATTCATAATTTAATTAGAAAGAGTACTGTCACAAAATGTAATTGATTGAGATTGATTGAGCAATAGGGCAGCACGGTGGCTTAGTGGTTAGCACGTTCGCCTCTCAGCACTGATGTCTTGGGTTCGAGTCCCCATCTGAGCAGAGTTTTCATGTTCTCCCCGTGTCTGGATGGGTTTCCACCGGGGACTCCGGTTTCCTCCCACAGTCCAAAAACATAGAGGTCAGGTGAATTGGGTACTCTAAATTGTTTGTACGGGTGAGTGTGTGTATGTGTATGTACAGTATGTGTGTGTGTGTGTGCACCCAGTGATGGATTGGCGCCCTGTCCTGGGCTTATTTGAATAGTGTAATGCCCTGCCCTGCACCCAGTGAGGGGGTAGGGGACTAACCACAACCCTGATAAGGATTAAGCAGGTGTGATAATGGATGGATGGATGATTGAGCAATTTATACAAAATGAAATATTATAATGTGAGATTCTGGATGTCTGATTTTCATGAGGTATAAGCCAAACTGATAAAGTAAAAAAAAAAGAGATGGATGGATGGATAAATTTGTTACACATAAAACTGACACATTTCAGGCTTTATTGTTATTCATACTCATTTTGTCTTCATAAACAAGTGTGTGCCTTGTGGTTGTAACTGTCCTATTTGACTCTTTACCTTCAGTTGCTGAATGACCACACTTGTCCAGTCCCACATGCGGAGCAATGGCCAGTGATTGGTCAGTTCTCAAGTATTGGCTCTATGGGCCTTGATAAGACCAAATGGCTTGCAGCAGAGTTCCAGCGAACCTTGATGACACTGGGAAAGACTGGAAGTTCATCATCCAGTCCAAACACGCCAGTTCTCCTGGTAAGTCTATCAGAATAACTCCACAGTGCACATGTTTCTGCCTTAACCTCTCTTAATTATAGCCAGCATGCCTGGAGAGGTATTAGGATAAGCACAGAACATTTCCCCTTTAACCTTGTCTGGCCATTAGGATAAATGAACACTTGGTTTGTCTCTTGATTTAATTAGAGCAGAGTGAGTTAGCCTGAATGTGTGCCTCAGGCAACTTCAAATTTTTTCTGGGATTCCTACAAGCAGTGAAATACATACATAATTTTGTGTGCACTTGCCAGTTTGCTATTTATACAAAAGCAAATTTGCTTCAGTTTTCCCCTGCTGATGCAAACCAAATAACTGCTACTATTGATTTCAGTCACCAGAGTGGTGTTTTATTTGCCAACACAAATGCTGTTATGCCCTTGAGTGGCACACCTGGAAAGCAAAGCACTGTTTCGCAGGAGGAATCTAAATTAAATCACTGCTGTGCCAGGTACAGCTTGTTCCCATATTCCCAAAGAATTGTTTGACTATAACTGTCTCAAACTAAAGTATAGTCATTAATAGTTACTTATTAAATAATTTTTTGTTGAATGTAAGTGTTATGTTAGCAACAGCATTGATTTCTGATCTAATTTTTAAATTTTTTTAAATAATTTTTACCCAATTTTCTCCCTTTCCCAATGTGGTAGTCACCAATTAACCCAACCCATTAGTAGCTCTCCCTATCACTTTGCACTGTCCCTGACTACTACTACGCGTGCGATACAGCCACCGCCTCTTTTCGAACTACCGCTTGATACACTGTCCCTGGGGAGCCAACGTGCTCTGAGGAAAGTACCTTCGAATGGACCAATCAGTAGATGCCTGAGCCAGCGGAGACATTGCAATGTGTGAGTGATAGGGAGAGTGAAAGCGCCATCTACCCGCCCTGAGAGAGAGCATTGCCAATTTTTTGCATTACAAACAGCATGACCAGGATTCTAACTCGCGATCTGGTCATAGTGTCAGCGTCTTAGCCTGCTGAGCCACTCGGGGCCCCGTTTGTCATCAGATTTATTGGGTATATTATTTTATTTTGCACGAGCCAAAAAAGAGAATGGAGTCGGTCAATTCCTATACTCGAAAGTGTTTACTGTACTAAGAAGATCCAGTACAGTTCTCTAAATTTCTATTGCATTAAAATTACATGGTGTCCTGGGGTAATTTCTCTGTGATTCTTTCCTACCATATCTACCATATCTGAGTTTTTCCCCCATTTTTACTACAGAAATCGGATCAGACTAACAACTGAAAATTTTATTACAGTTGCTTTTGTGCCATGGTTGAAAATAAAAATATACAAAGTGATCATAGAATGCATTTTTTTCCATTTCAGTTTAAATTGCATAGATGGTATACCCAGATGTGATTTTACAAGCTCTGTGATTCAGGCCTTTTCCTGAAATAACCTATTTTGCCTTTAATAATGAGCTCATAAATAATTTGATTGTCTCTGCTCTGATTTACTGGTTTACTCTAGGGATGAAACCTGTAAAGGCAGGATTTTGTAACCGTCTATGATTTTGGACTTATTATTGTGTTTGAAGGAGGAGACAGTAGTGTTCACTATATGTCAGTTCCTTGTACTGAACTCCTTATTCAACTATGCCAACATAAATACAGCTTGTAATTTCAGGGCACATTTACAAAAGAAGGGGTGACATCCATTATAAATGTTAAACATGACTTAATAATGCCAAAGTGGACTAATTGTGAACGTTCCCACTACAGCCTTGTCCCTGTCTTAGTCTTGTGTCCATGTGCTCTTTGTTTACGTTCTGTTGTCTCCGCCCTCATCAAGTCATGCCCTGACTCGTCATTGGCTGCAGTATCTGGTGATACCACAGCCCTGTTCCCTGGTCTGAATACATTTGGTTTAAAGGTTCCCTCGTGTCTCGTTGTTTTGTCACCCTCCTTTAGTCTTGTCCACTTGTTTTGTCTTTATGATATTGCTCTTCTCAAGTTAACACAGTCATAGTTTGAGTTTATTTATAATCAAGATTTTGGTTCTGTAAATAAGGTTTGGTCAAGACCCCACATTGCATCTGTCTCCTACACCCTCTCTCTGACACTAATATCCAGATTCTTCTTACTATGAGCCTTGGTAAGGCTTGTTTTTGTTGTTATTGTTACTCTGTTACTGGCTCTCTAAGTGGTTTAAATCTGTAGTTTTATGATCCATGCAGTTCAGGGTTATTAATGCAGCTGCGATAGCCATTATATACCCAGAAAAGTGTGCTGTTATGTAATAATTCCTTACAACAATGGCACATTGTCATATTACCCCTCTCCACAGTTTTGTGTGTTGTCCTTAAAATTCAATGTGATGAAACTAGTGGATAGAAAATGTAATAGACTGTCCATGTATTAAAAATTACAGCATTCACAGTTGGGAAACGGGGAAGAAACCTGATTAATGTTAATTATCTGCAGCTTAATTAAATTACAACCAAATGTAAAACTGATCAAATCACTACCAAATTGCAGACACAATTATTTCTATTTAGTTTTGGATTTTTTTTTTGTCATATATAGTGTCTGCTTACATAGAAGGTGTTGTGGCAGTTTTGACAAAACCCAAGACGATGACACAATGACCAGAGAATCACAAGTTTGAATCCCGGTTGTTCTGTTCGACAGCCGGGGCCTGAGAGAGCAAAAATTGGCTGTTCTCTCTCTGGGTGGGTAGATGGCACTCTTTCCCCATCACTTTTAACACTACAATGTCCGCTAACTCAGGCGTCTACTGATTGGTCCATCAGAGCTGGGAATCCTGCACTTTCCTCCGAGCACATTGCCTCCCCAGTGACGGTGTATCGGCAGTAGTTGGGGGAAAAAAGGCGGTGCCCACATCACACGTCAGAGGAGGCTTGTACTTGTCTTTACCCTCCCAGAGCCAGGGAGATTGTGAAGTGATGGAGAGAGCCACAGGCAGATTGGATGGGATAATTGGCTACTACTAATTGGAGAGGGAAATGGGCAAATACTAGAAATAAAATAATAAAAAATAAAAACAGTGCCAGACTCAAGTTCTGAATGGAAAATATTTTATTAGTAGGAAAACAGAAGAATACATTTGGTCAGATAAGAAGATGAAAGGTGAGAATTGTAGCGCTCGTTCGCTCGCTCTCTCACTCTGAGGTGTGCTCATAATTTTACACACACTCTTTAATGGAAAAAGAAAGTGTGAATTGCAGACTGATCCATTTCTTGCACATTCACAATTCTAAAATATGATAGCCATGCAGCCTGCATGAGCTGACCATGCCTGTGGTGTGTGATCAGTTGGCTGTTAATTGGTCTTCAAGAATAGGAACCGATTCCAGACCAGTAATTATTTTGGGCAAAGAGACACTGTTTTTTCCTGTCTGAACATAATGTCCCAAACTGGCTGTTTTTCTGCAGGAGGGTGTAATGGCCTTATTGCTATCCTTGATTGACCCTGTGGTAGAACATTCAATAGAGCAAGCAACAGATAGATTACATATGGATATACATACAGTATCTTAATCTTAATAAAATCAGTACAATCATCTGCTGTTGATGTTTAAGCAAGCTAGAAAATTCATTTACAAGGGCCAGAAAGAGATTTTTCTTGATGGATTTTGTTGAATCTCCGTGATAACGGCATGGTGCGCCATTCTGGAGATGGTGATGCCAGAAAGTGTCACACAGCCTCAAATGGCACTGTGTTATTATGCACTACTGCATGAAGGTCAGTGTTGAGAATTCAAATCATTCCTGTCACAGGACTTCCTTTCAGTAAAAAGATAATTAACTAAAGATTAAGTACTGTTTTCAGTCACCCACAAACACACAGTGGAAGAGGCATCTATTTCATTTGTTTGATTTTACAAGTAACATAATGGCCAAGGTGTCCTGTATAACAAAATGAATGGATGAAGCAAAGGTAAAGGAATTAAAATACGGAATTACAATCATTTTGTATAATGGAACATCCCACGTATACTCTGGTTGCCACATATTTAGGCATTTTTGTGTATCTATGTACTACTATATTTTGTCATATAACATTGGATAGGCTAGTTTGCTTGATTGTTAATTTTACCATCTGTAGTGTCCTGAGCATTGATATAAAATAGTGCCTAAACTTTTTAACAATATTCAAAGGTGTTCCATTAAACAGAATGAAGAAAAGGTTATTTCACATATCTGGGCTATAAGTGGTAATAATACAGTGTTTTTCTTCCTTTCAGGTCTATCCCTCAGTGGACAATGTTAGAACCAGCTTAGAAGGTTACCCAGGTACAATTTTCTCTTCTTAATAAATAATGTGTAGTTGGAAAAAAAAATGTATTTATTGAACACATTCAGGCATGCTGGTCACAATAGAAGTTATTTTTGTCTGCATTCATTGCTTTTAATGATAAAATTTGTGTTTTTAGCAGGCATTATTTAAAAAAAAATATTGAAAGCATAACAAAGCATGTGGTAAACAAAAATGGTTGACAGACAGTTAGGAACTGCACCTATCTCAAGGATTTCCACATTTATCAACAAAAAAGTGAGCAAATAAAATTTGATCACAATAAATAAATCATTATTTTGTTGTTCAAATATCAATTTTCTGTTAAATAAAATTTAATTTAATGTAATTCAATTGCATTTGCAATTTAATTGCAATTAAACATCTACTACAGTTTTATCTATGTAATGGGACATTTATGTTAATATATATTACTTGTATTTGAATACTCAAGTGCATGCAGTCCACCTGAGTGGACACAGGAATAATTAATATTTTCTCTCAGCCTGAAAGGAGAATAGTTTGTTTTTTTCCATAACTCAAGCATGAAATTGTGCATTTGCGCAAAAAAAACATTAACTTTTGTAATGTAATGTTTCTGACTGTTGTGCTCAAATGTAATAAAATATTATTTTTTAGTAAGCAACATTGAGTTACACATAGTAGTAGTAACTAGACAAAAGGCAGTCTAGTAATGTACTTTTAAAGTTAACCTAAATTGGAAAATCCAAATAAATTTTACCTCATTAAAGTGACATTTCTTAGTGATATAATACATTTGGAGTGGCAGAACATGCCATTCGCTGTTGAGGTGGAATTTAATGTGACACTATGATCAAAGGATCTCTAGTTTGAATCCTGGTCATGCTGCTTGCCATCAACAGCCGGAGCCTGAGAGAGCAAAATTGGCTGTGTTCACTCTGAATAAGTAGATGGCTCTCTCTCCCCATCACTGTACCCTGCAATGTCCACTGCCCAAGGTGTCTGTTAGCTGATGTATCAGAGCTGGGGATCCTTCACTTTCCTGCTACCACGATGTATCTGCAACAGTTTGAAAAAGGAGGGGAGGGGAGGGGGTGCACAGCGAAGTGTTACATGGTGCCCCCTTCCCCAAATGAGGCCCCACTGGGCTGACTTCACATGCATCGGAGGAGGCCTCTGTCTCTGCCTCTCGTCTTCATGCTCCTAGAGTCAGGGACATTAAAAGTGATTGGGAGAGTTTTACCAAATGGGTGGGTACATTGGGGAAAAATATTAACTGAGTGTACAATTTTTTATTTAAAACCTTTAAAAAATAATTTCACTCATATGGTCTGTATTCAAATGAAGCAAGAGAGCTTTATTGTTTATTGAATAACCTGTTTCTTGATGTTCCTGCAGCTGGAGGCTCATTGCCCTATAGTATACAAACAGCACAGAGGCAGCTCTGGCTCCATTCTTACTTCCAGTGAGTTTTCCACAAGCACACTTGTTTTCTAATTATTTTTATGTAACGTAATCTTCAGTGAAATTCAGCGTCATTGATACTTGTAGAAACTAGTGAGGGTTAAGTATTTTTCAGCCCTTCTTATAAAGCCGCTGATGAAGACTAGTCACACAGAGAGTGTTTACAGTACTGTCCACCTGCCTCATCTCTTTCACATGGAAGAAAACACGGAACATTATCCTAATGCAGACATCAGTCATTTACACACAGATTTTAGCTTACAGCTTTACAAAAGCAGCTGTGTGTGTTTGTACACAACTCAAAGCTCTCCACAGCTACTATGAGCCACTCTGAGGAAATGTCCAAACTCATAGAAGTCTTTAAAAGGGTTCTGTATTTCCTGGTGTCCCACTATCAAGTAATTAACTGGTGACTGTGTACAGGTAGTGTCAGTTTGGATAAGGAATTGGAAATGCTCCATCAGTGATCTTAATGCTCTGTACTTCTTAAGAACTTAATGCTCTGTACTTCTGTTTTCAAACCTTAGATAACATACAAACGTCACTTTGCCATACAGTTTACTTTTCTTCTTCAGAATAGTCCATACCTATGCAGTGTTCATCATCTGACACACTGAGGTGCACCTGTTGTGTGATGTTGTCTTTTCACAGTTGGCAAGGTAACTAACAATAGGTGGTCCTTCTGTCTCTCCCTCATTTCTCTCTCTCTCTCTCTTTCTCTCTCTCTTTCTCTCTTTCTCTCTCTCTCTCTCTCTCACTCTCTGTCTGTCTCTCTCTCTCTCTCCTTGTCTCTCTCTCGCTGTCTCTCTCTCTCGCTGTCTCTCTCTCTCGCTGTCTCTCTCTCTCTCTGTCTCTCACTGTGTCTCTCTCTGTCTCTCTCTGTCTGTCTGTCTCTCTCTCTCTGTGTCTCTCTCT
>BRDA01082365.1:0-11364 GCA_036984385.1 Crenuchus spilurus | reverse complement strand
AAGGCCTTTGAGGTGTCACATTATACCAAATTAAAGGACTTGGCAGAGGACCCCATTCTGCAATGTCCATTAATTTGATGTGAGACAGTTTATCTCCCATATAATGAATGTGAAAATGTTTTACACCCCCCAGAACAATGATCAATGAATTCTGTGCCACCCCAAATTGAGTGATGCTCTCAGCCTTGCCACGCCTTCAAAATTTGCCCAACTCCACTGGTGGTCCAATCATGGATGCCTGTCTGGACTCGAGATGTTTCTGTAATGTCCTGGACTGAGCCAGAAACATATTTATCTGTCACTCTTTTCTTCTCTGAGTCCTACAAACAAATCCAGACCAGATCATCTCTCTACGTTGGATTTAGCTGATTGGACGGGTTGATTTCTTCACAGCAGGTTCTTGTTGGATTCACTGAACACAGAGACCTTCAGGGCAGTGATGTGCAAAAGCTCTTTAACTACGGCAGCTACATCTGTCATAATAAACTGTGGCTTTACACATCAGTAAGAATTCTAGTGCATAATCACAAGAAGAGCCTGCACAATCATCATCATCAACAGGAGGTCGGAGATATTCATGACAATTCACAAATTTGACTATAAAAATAGTTTTTGACATAAAAGCTTATTTTATTAAAGGTTGTCTTTGATGTCTGATGTGTCTGTAATATTTATAATTTTACCAAATTTATGTTTCTCATATCAATCGACCATATTTAAAGTCTGTGCTCTTCTCTGTGGTTCTTTATAAAGCTGGACGGGATGAATATTGATGCTTTTGAACTTCAGACCTTTGAGAGAACCTTGGACCAATAATAGCACTTTTCCACCAACACAGAACCGGCACCGTTCTGGTTCAGAAACCTAATTTTGAACCGTTCGGCGCATTTGCATCAACAAAAATAGTGCCCCGAACCAGGAACGTTTGTTCGCAGCGGGAACCAAAAAATACTTGGTTTTTCAGTGCGAACCAAATGCGCCTGCGCACTCAACGCAAGAAGATGGCGACTCGTAGCGTACAGTGGTCCACTGAAGAAACTCCGTTTTTGTTATCTGTGTTCTCCGGAGTTTCAGGAGAAACTTGAGGGGAGTATTAGAAAGGAGAAACTCTACAGCGAGCTGGTGGAAGATTTAGCTCGGGCAGGTTTTGTTCGTTCAAGAGAGCGAGTGATAATTAAGCTAAATAAGCTAAAAAAGGACGACAAAGATTCTAAAAAGGAGCTATCACACAGTGGAGCTGGACGAGGGAAGACAAGATTTGACTTGTGAAATGAAACAAACATTCGTACCAAAGAGCACAAATGCTCGCAAGTAGTCGATGCGCTCCGCCATCTTTGTTTATAATTCCGCTTTGTTGATGATGTACACCGTGACGTATCCTCGGTTCAACTAAAACTAGTGGAAATGCGGGCTGGTTCACTACAAAGCACCGAGGTTCTCATAAACCCGAACAGCACCAGTTCAAGAGTTATTTTGGTGGAAAAGTGCTATAAATGAATCCTGGACCAAATCAAAGCTCAGCTTTCAGCCCAGATAACCAAACTGAAGGTCTCTGATCATGAGAAGAACCAGCTCACTTAAGAAGACAGGTCTGCTGGAATAGTTGAAGCTAAAAGATGAAGAGGACCAGCAATAATATGGATGGATACAACCAGAGGAATCAGGAATGAGCCATTAAGAAGTCTGAAGACCCAAGCAGAAGATATCCCATCTTCTGTTTGGGTTTTAATGGCTCATTCAAGACTCCTCTGATTGTATCCATCCATCTAGTTCTGGAGAAACACCATCCAGATGTTTTAAAGGACAATTCAGCTGCTTTTATGGTTCAACAGATGTAAGATATTGCTCAAATTTGCAAGCAAGTATGTAAAATTCACTGCTACTTCTGCCTCATTGACATCAACGTCCAGACAAACTGGGATGGTGATTTGGGTTGGAGGTCACAGGTGGACGGTGCTCTTTAGTTTCACTTTCTATTCACCAGCCCATCCCTAAAGCCTGTCATTCTAGACATTTCAATTCAGACTGCGAGTCCACCCATGCTGACAAACTAACATGTTGGCACATGTTCCACTGGAAGATGAGTCCTCCTCAGCGTCCAGCCTTGTGTCGGCCAACTGCTTTAGCTCAAATCTGATAAGGCACACTCTGTTACTCATCCAACACCAAAAACATCTGATCTGCTTTTGAATAATATTAGCATGTTTTCAAATGAGCTACTGTATTTTTAGCCTCTTAGCATCGTTGCTAATAGCTGGAAGATTCATCCTCCAGCACTGAACATAGTACACATTTTTGGGCCCAGAGCTTAACCGAGATTTGGTCCTTAATTCTTATGTACACTTGAATATCAAAATTTCATTGTTAACCCTCTGGAGTCTGAGGGTATTTCAGACACTCTGATGTAGCCTGACATGCCTTCACTTTTTTTACTAATTACACTAAATATCTCTAAAAATCTAAACTTATTTTATCCAAAATGTTACACAGGCTTCTGTTCAGCACAAACTCAGCAACAACAGTGTCAAAACAATAAAAGTGTCATAAATCTATATTCTGATTAAATCTGCTCTAAACTTAGACTTTACAAAAACCTGTTTTCAGATGTGCTGATATATTGTGAAAAAAACACTCTAAACATTTCTAGTCAAGACTTTTGAGCCCAGAACTGAATAAATAAAGATGTTGGCTACACACTGCTCATTACAGCTTTTAGACATTGTATGTGGTTTTATTTCTAAATCTTAACTAATGTGAGGCAAAGTGTTTTACTCATTCAGAGTATAGGTGGGCCACTAATCCACCTCTGACATATCTGGAGTTACCATGTCGTTATTATATGAAAGACGTATAATGTCAATGGATGGAAAAAAAGTGCCACTCTGACCCGTGCTGAAAAATGTGTCTCTGCTTATTTACACTTCTCTCACAAGAATCTAAAAATATATTTTGATTTAAGCTATTTATATTTGAAAATTAGACTGTACAAGGTTTATGTTTAGTTTTGTTTTGTTAGGATAAAATTTCACAGAGTTATGTATCTTAGTCATATTGAAGAGTGATTAAGACCTACAAACCAAAGCCAGCCATGCAGTTCACTTGCACTAGTATTCAAATTTGTCCAATTCATCTTTCCCCTTAACTCATATGTAGACAGCCAAGACATGTCCAATTCTTGCTTAAATATTTTAGAAATGTAGCAATGCAGCTAGCATGGCTAGCAATTCAATAGCCACCTACATTAACCCAGTAGTATCTGTCAAAATACATCACCGGAGCACACATCCAGATTGTAATTAAGGTCTCACAGCCTAGTCAATGTGGTTTAGGAGAGGTCTGGGAGCATTCCTTAACCGCTTAAGAGTCTGCTGTTTTGTCTAGGATTCTCAGTCTAAACCTGCCTTAGTGTTTTAGACAGCAATTACATGAAATAAAAAATGTAAAAGAATCCCTGAAAGGATCAGAAAATGTGTTTCATGCCTTGTAATATAAGAATGCATGCTTACAGTTTACTGCTAAACACTAAAAATGTAGTTTGTATATTTGTAGTCACAGAAATCTTGCAGGTTTCATTAGATATTATGTAGGTTCATCTAATAACTGAGTTTTGCCACTAGAGGGGGCTCTTCAGCAGCACAGACTGCTCAGTTCTATTTGATAAGGTTTGGAAGCAAAACTCAACACTAAGGCCCTGAGTGGCTCAGTGGACTAAAGTGCTGTCACTGTGATCAGTTGCTGCTTGCCATCGGCAGCCGGGGCCCAAGAGAGCAAAAATTGGCTTGGCTCTCTCTGAGCTGGTAAGATGGCATGCCATTACTTCCCAGCAAGTAATATCAGCTGGCTCAGGTGTCTGCCAGGCAATCCATCAGAACTGGTGATCCTGGTAAGTGCGTTGGCTGCCCAACAGCGACATACCGGCAGCAGTTGGAAAAGAGGCGGAGCTTGACTTCACATGCATCGGAGGAGGCGTGTGCTAGTCTGCACCCTCCTACAGTCAGAGACATTAAAAGTGATAGGGAGAGTCAACCAACGTTTGGGTCAATTGGCTACCAAACACATTGTGGACAAAATTTGGTAAAAATTTTACCCCAAAAAAAAAAAACATTATAAATGAAGATGGTTTATTTGAAGCGAAATCTTTCAGTAGAAGCTCAGAATAGTCTGAAGTTGACCAGTCTGAAGAAGAGGGTTTCAGCTTTCATATGACTCCTCCCTTAAGTGTGGACGAGAAGAACGCATGACGCTCTGAATGTGAGGAACAGACGCCGGCCCCCAGGCTATTAAAAAGGTTAAGCTCCAGTGAATTTAATATTGGCTAACGATGCAAAAATGCAAACCTGTGCAGTCCAGGTGGGCGACTAAAGAATTTGAGGTGTGAAAGATGGATTTAACACCATGTTTTCCCAATTTTCAGGGTGGAGATAGATATTAAACACAGTGCCAAACATCTTACAGGTGTGGTATGAAGTTGTAGTTCAATTTTCCATCATCCAAACATAAGAACTAGCAAGAAATTAATGACCTAGTCCAACATCTTCAATGCTATGATGATTACACCAATTACAAACATCTCAGTGCAGCGCAATTATTGGTTCAACAGTAATTAGCAGTTGTATCTGATCTCATTGTTGGTACAACAGCCATTATTTCATTTTGAATGAGTGTATGTAAGCTTGGCACATGCTTACAACAGGAAACAATAAAAATCAGCATCTGATGAACTCTTAGTTTCAAAGTTGATTAACTGCTTTGACAAGGAAGTCAATTTAACCAGATAAACCCAACGTTCAATTGTGTGGATCTGCTTTCACCAGCATATTAGACCATATGAAACACGGTGCCAACCATCTTACAGGTGTGGTATGATGTTGTAGTTCAATTTTCCTTCATCTAAACATAAGAACTAGCAAGAAATTAATGATGCAGTTCAATGTCTTCAATGTTATGATGATGTGTAGCCAATTACAAACACTTCAGTACAATTATTGGTTCAACAGTAATTAGCAGTTGTATCTGATTTCATTGGTGGTACAACAGTATGTACGTTCGGCACAAGCTTTTGATTAGAAACATGATCAAAATCAACTCGTATGCTCAAAGTCAAATCAAATCAAATCAAATTTATTTATAAAGAGCTTTTTACAACTGATGTCACAAAGCAGCTTTACAGGCTTAGTAATAACAAACACCAAATCATTAATCCCTAATTCCCGGTGAGCAAGCCAACGGCGACAGTGGCAAGGAAAAACTCCCTCAGAGCTGGAGGAAGAAACCTTAGTAGGAACCAGAATCACATGGGGGACCCATCCTCCTCTGGTCTGCTAATTCTAAGTGTGTGATGAATCATAATCATGTGATGTTGTTGTAATATTCAGGTGAACTGATATGGTGACAGTAGTGGGACAGGGATGATGATGACAGTGGTAGCAATGATAACGGCCAAAAAGTCCATTTGAACTCCAATGTGGGCAGTAGAGTAGTGCATCTGGAGCAGGCCACAGTAGTTGGTTGTTGGTGGGCAGCTGATCCAGTGAAGCATCATGCAGAGAATAGTAATCAGTCTTCCATCAGCCTTGGACCGGACTGATTGGCAATCACTCACTCGGAAAAGACAAAAATGGAATTAGTTCTGTTTGGATTTATAGAGCAGGGGGATTATGGGACATATCAGAGTGTGGCTATTGACTCCGGCAGAACTATCTAGAACTATCTATCTAGAGTCAATGGACTGATTTGGCGAAGAAGCCAATTTAACCAGATAAACCCGACGTGCAGTGGCGTTGACCTGCTTTGACCAACGTATGATGAAACAGTCCATTCAGAATGTGGTTAATCTTATCCTCCACCGCTGCCCTACGCCCTTTTAATGGTGTTCAATGGGGCAACAAAAGTAACAGCGATCATTTTCACTGTTGTTCCATTTCCTCATGCATATAAATGCGGCTGGTTTTCAGGGAGTTCAATTAATTTTTGGCGACGGTGCGAGGCTGGTGTAACAGGTTGAGCATTGTAATCTCTCTTAATTGGGCTCGTTTGATTGGGTGGGCCAGGTGTACAGAAGCTGCTTGTGTCCTCCATCTGAGTGACAGCAAGTGAACAATGTTCGCATGAAAATGCTCATTTTCGCTTTTATTACCACTTCCAACAGACTCTCGCTCTCGGTCGCTCTCTTTGTCGGAGACGAAGGATCTGCGCTGATGAGTCACTTCTTTCTTATAAGAGGCTGCCTGACAGTGATTAGAGCTGCCGGTTGTGATTTATGAAAGCTGGAGGATGTGTGTTTTTATTGAACATTACAGTTGTACAAAGGCGCTGTGCTCCTTTGGCGTCAAACACGAATCGATTCTCACAAAGCCGTTCAGTTCCATTCGGCTCTGCTGTTGCAGTTTCATCTTCCAAATGTCCAAAAGTTTGTGGACACCCATTCTAATGAATACACTCAGCTAACACAGATGGGCACACAGCTTGTCTAGTCCCTGCAGAGAAGTACTGGACTAAAGATGAACCTGTTGGCACCATAACTAATGCCAGGTGGGCTAGAAGGCAAAGGGGAACTGTGATAAAGACTTTGGAGACTTTGATAAAATCCACAACTGCTGCTCCAGATACTCACGACTACAACTTCTACAACAGAAGCATGAGGTAGGACAGTGTCACCACTTTTTAGCTCGGTATTGGTGTTTCCTACAATTTGGTGACAGATTATAGGCTTTAATATGTTCACTCTTAGCACTTATTTCACTAATGATGAGAAAGACAAACTACACTTAAACATGTTTAATATCTCATATTTTAGTCATTAATAGTGTTTGTTGAGTTTGGTAGCACTAATATCTCCTATTTGAATAATTAATAGTATTTACTGGGGTCGTTTATAGACTAGTATCTCTTCTTCTACTTATTAATAGTGTTTATTGCAGTTAGTTAGGACTAATATCTCCTGTTGTCTAGTGGTGTTTATGGACTAGTATCTCCTGTTGTCTAATGGTGTTTATTGACTAATATATCATATTATCTAATGGTATTTAAGGACTATGTCCTATTGTCTAATGGTATTTAAGGACTAATATCTCCTGTTGTCTAATGGTGTTTATGGACTAGTATCTCCTGTTGTCTAATGGTGTTTATTGACTAATATGTCATATTATCTAATGGTATTTAAGGACTATGTCTTATTGTCTAATGGTATTTAAGGACTAATATCTCCTGTTGTCTAATGGTGTTTAT
Organism: Crenuchus spilurus; assembly: GCA_036984385.1. Classification (NCBI taxonomy): domain Eukaryota; kingdom Metazoa; phylum Chordata; class Actinopteri; order Characiformes; family Crenuchidae; genus Crenuchus; species Crenuchus spilurus. The sequence goes on along the minus strand of BRDA01082365.1, from coordinate 4,137 downwards.
GGACTAGTATCTCCTGTTGTCTAATGGTGTTTAAGGACTAATATCTCCAATTGTCTAAAGGTGTTTATTGACTAATATCTCCTATTGTCTAATGGTATTTAAGGATTAATAACCTATTGTCTAATGGTGTTTATGGACTAATATCTCCTATTGTCTAATGGTGTTTAAGGACTAATATCTCATATTGTCTAATGGTGTTTAAGGACTAATATCTCCTATTGTCTAATGGTGTGTATGGACTAATATCTCCTGTTGTCTAATGGTGTTTAATGACTAATATCTCCTGTTGTCTAAAGGTGTTTATTGACTAATATCTCCTGTTGTCTAATGGTGTTTAAGGTCTAATATCTCCTATTGTCTAAAGGTGTTTATTGACTAATATCTCATATTGTCTAATGGTATTTAAGGACTAATATCTCCTATTGTTTAATGGTATTTAATGACTAATATCTCCCATTGTCTAATGGTGTTTAAGGACTAATATCTGCTGTTGTCTAAAGGTGTTTATTGACTAATATCTCCTGTTGTCTAATGGTGTTTAAGGACCAATATCTCCTATTGTCTAAGGGTGTTTATGGACTAATATCTCATGTTGTCTAATGGTGTTTAAGGACTAATATCTCCTGTTGTCTAATGGTGTTTAATGACTAATATCTCCTATTGTCTAATGGTATTTAAGGATTAATAACCTATTGTCTAATGGTGTTTATGGACTAATTTCTCCTATTGCCTAATGGTGTTTTTGAACTAATACAATACTAATACAATCGTCTTAAGGAAAACAGATCTACCGGTGGGTAAAACGTCTGGTGAGAGAAACTAACAAGGTTGAATATGAACTCATTGACAGGCTTTTGTAATGAGTATACTGATGCTGGATTCTAATCTCAGTTAGATTGCAGTAATCCAGCTCCAATAGGGCTTAGAAGCCCTGCCAAGTGCATTAACCCACGGTCTCACCTTGCTTACATAAGCTTCACATACCCAGCGTAAGCCCCAGGTTGTTGTCTTTGCAAGGCCACCACACCGCATTGTTGCAGAGGCTTCTACTGTGGTCTGTGGCCGGCCCTCGGCGGGCAGCATCTCCAGGTCAGCGGTGGAGATTTTACCCAGCGCTCAGTGTGCTGGCTCACTGCCGTCCCCCCGGTCTGCTACAGCAGGAGGGGTTAGCCCCAGATGGAGGTATTTACATGTGCACCGACTGCCCAGAACAGGGCTTTCTCTTTGAAGCCAGCAAAGGAGCCACTCCACATATGGACAACAGAGAGAGAGGGGTGTGAGATAAAATGGAATAAAATGGCATTTGCATAATGATGAGGAACCTCAGCAATGCTGTGATATATATATATATATACACACCACCACCCCCACCCTCCTGATATTTCAGTGATGTATGAAGCCCTAATGGTGCAGCAGGTCCTTTGAACCCTCCTGTCAGAGTCTTTTATTCACACCACCGACGTTCACTTATAATTCCTCCATTCTTCATCATTTCCAGCCTTTGTTATGTTGCCGACTCTCTTTCTCGTTCACTTCTCCGTAGCGTCTCATTATTTCATTATGGCCGACTGTCTGAGCTGGGGAGCGTTGGAAGTGAGGGAGACAGACTGAGGAACAGAGTGTGAGTCTGAGGGGGCTTGTTTGTCTTGTGGGTGCCAGCTTGGGCGTGTGCCCGGGTGCCAGCGTGGCGTGGCGATGCGGGGCACGGCTCGGCTCAGACAGATGGCGCTGGGCCTTGTCAGAGTCCCTGCCTGTTAGTAGAATTGATTGCGGGGGCCAGAGCCAGGCTGTCCAGTAGTCCCAGCTCATCCTCTACCTCAGGGATGAGCCCAGGGGAGGTTTATTATTCGGTCTCGGCCTGTTCCCTTACGGCACGGACCACTGAATGGACTTCTGGTGGGTCGTTTCAATGTAAAAGTGAATTTAATCCAGTGATACAGCTTTGTAGCATCAATTTAAATAGATTCTATTGTAATTCCAAACAGGTCATATGTATTAAATACAGTGGAGGTTGCTTGGTGGTGGTGGTGGGGGTAACATGAAAGTCAGTGCAGGGGGGCGTGGTTAGGAGGTGCTAGTCATCCAATGTCAGTTTAGTGAAATGCAAGTCCTCACAGCCAAATGCTAGCGCTTGAACAGCACTCCACAACTTTACTTTCACTTTCTTTTCCAGTTCCCCGATAATATTTAGGGCTTCGCTACAAAGATCACATCATCCAATCATAACATCCCAGATTATAGAATAGATTTTAGATTTTTGCTGTTAGGGGAAAATAATATATGCAATCAAAGTTTTTATATGCACATCTACCAAATGGTTGAGATGGCATTTTATGGTAAAGTTACATCATAATTCACAATTTCTCTTTTATATAAATAAACATGCTAACTTTGTTACCTTTTGTGATGTTTTAAACAGTTTGCATTCAGGCAACAAAATTTTTCATTCCTAGTGTCCGATAGTAGAAGATTTAACCAAACATACCTCTACCGATTGGTAGAGATGGTTCTATGAAGTTGGAGTTAAGTTTAACATCATCTACAAATAAGATATAATGACTCTAAAAATTCTCTACCAAAAAAGTCACAGTACGATGATAAAGAATGTTAAAAGGTTAAAGGTAATTTATTACAATCGGACCGATGATTAGATTTAACCGACTTATTCAAATCGATATTTGATGAAACTGTAAGAGCAACATGCTGTGGTCCTGCTGAGTGACCATGCTAAAATGTTTCTGTTTAAGTTATTTTGCTATATTAATACCCACACATATACAGTCAAATGCAAAAGTGAAACTAGGTGAGCATGTAGTACAGCCCTGTCTGTTGCTGTGGGTCTTTGGTGACGTTACCAAGTACAGGCCTATCTAGAAAACGGGGACCTCTGGTCACCTTAACTGTACATCAGTATGTGTACTGAAAATCTGTATCGGGTATCTATACACTCACTGTGACAGCCTGCAGAGGGTCTGCTGGGTTTCATTTGAAGGCCTCGTTATTAAAGCAGTCAGTCAAGGTTTTTTTTTTACTGTGTTGGTTAAGCCCTTTGAGTTATGCTTCTCTGTTATGACAGCAGAATGGATGTGATGATTAATTAATTTGGTGAATAATGGTTGAATAGACACAGTGAAAGCTATTACAGTTCTTTGGCTCTGGTTAAACGAGAGGTTGAGCCAGAAAGTTGGACTAATCTGACTCAAATGCTCAGCTTCCAGGAGAATCAGTGTGCTGCTTTTATTACTGTTGGTTTGCTCCATTTGTTCCTCTGTGTGTGTAATGCAGAGCTGGACACGGGTGGAATTAAAATGTCCATCCTGGGACAGAGGTCTGGTGTTAAGGATGATGGTTCAACCTGGTTGCTTTTATTTGTTTTTGAGGGATGAGGGCAGAGAACCGCAGTTAATGGAGCTGTAGTTAATAACCTGCTCTCTCGCCCTTAGTCTCTCTCTCTCTTTCTCTCTCTGTCTCTGTCTCTCTCTCTCTCTCTCTCATTATGTCAACCTCTCACTCTTATTATTGTCTCTCACCCTTTCCATCTATCTCTTATTCTCAATGTCTCACTCTTACTCTCTTTCTCCCTCTTTTTGTCTCCCATCCTTATTCTCTCTCTCTCTCTCTCTCTCTCTCTCTTCCTTATATCCTCTCATCAGCTCTCTTATTGTCTCTCCTTCTCTGTTATGTTCTTTTCACTCTCTTTCTCGTATTCTCTCACCGTCTCTCCTCTTCTCTTTTATGTTCTGATTGTCTCTCACCCTTACACTTTCATTCTCTTATTTTGTCACAGTCTCTCACCCTCACTCTCTCTCATTAACTTTCAATAGCGCTCTCTCCTCCCTTTATTCCCTCATCATCTCTCACCCGTACTCGCTCTCTCTTTATTTCTTTTTTCATTTCTCTGCTTTATTCTCGTGATTGTCCCTCATTTCTTTTTCTTCTCTCCCTCGTTTATTTGCTTTATTAACATGATTGTCGTTATATAATTTTGCCTGCGGAATATAAGGAGTGAAGTGACATGTAAAATATAACCCTGATGTGTGCGTGTGTGTGTGTGTGTGTGTGTGTGTGTGTAGTGGCCTGTGATTAAAGAATGACAGAATGAAATAAAGATTACATGTTATAGACAAATAATATACA
>BRDA01082362.1:7999-22531 GCA_036984385.1 Crenuchus spilurus | reverse complement strand
AATAAGTCTTGTAGTCAGTCAGGAATGAATGTCTGTATTTTAATAATATGTTTTTTATTTGTAAATAAGACAAATGTTACAAAAATGACACAGACAATAATATACATTATGAATGTGTATGAAGATGCTTGTATGTTACATTATTACTAATATTTAATCAAAAATAATGAAACAAAATGATGAAAATGGCTAAAATGAATGATGTAAGCCACAAGGATGCTTTGTGTGTTTAATATAAGTGTCACTGGCTGTGGATGGACAGACGGTCCCCAAAATTTCCCAAAAGTAAGCTAAGTAACTGTGCACTGTAAACATCAGTAACCAATCTGCAAATATTAGTAGATGTGCAATATATGAATATATATATATATATATATATATATATATATATATATATATACTGTATGTGTGTATAGATGAAAAGACAAAGCGGCAGTGCACAGTGATATGAGTGGAGACCTCCAGCTGTTACGTGAGTCTGTCCTGTTAGTGGCTCAGTGTACGGTAACCTCCCGGCACGGTGAAGAGGTGTTGTACAGCTGTTGCCACTTGTACAGCACCATCTCTGATTATCTTGGCTTATGATGCTGTAGATGGTATCACTACAATCCTTAGAGGTCATCAAATGTTTGTGTTCTATTTGGTTCAGCACATGTGATGTAAAATAAATCATTCAGTTATAACGGTAAGTAAAATGACCATCATGGCATTTCTCCAATGTTTCCATTCTGAAAGGCCCCAAACTGTGTATGTGCTTTTAAGAAAAGATGACCATATCCCCTCAGATTTGGCCCGTATCACCTGGACTCAGTGAGGCAATGGAATAAGTTGTGCAACTTGATATGTAAAGAACTTACTTTTCAACTCTCATCATCTCAAGGGGTGATCGTGATAAGAGCTTCAATCATCCCTCAAAGGCCTCCACTGTCCAGGTAAATAATCGTGGTCCACGTTCTCCTTGAAAGGCAAAGTAGAACCATAAATTAGCACAGTGAGGCCTCCCTGGCTTTATGTTCGCCTCTAGTGCAGCGTGAATTGTGGACCTTGAATTTATTAAGACTTTAAAAGGCCACGTCCAGTTAGTCCACAAATTGCAAGCCGCTGTACATTTTGTGTCTTCCAGCGCTCGAGTGTCCACCGACTGACCTCCACGCCACAGTAAAGCCGCTAATTTACAGTGTGTCGCTGTGGAACTTCTCGCCTTCTCAATGGTTGATTTACTTCTTATTGATTTCGACCGACAAAAGAGACCCAGACATGCCTTGATCTTTTCAGTCTCTTGTTGGGAAGCTGGAACGTTCTTCAATCTGCTAGCCCGGAGAACGGCCATCTGCTGGGCAGAATGGTGCGGCAGATTCGTCCTGAATATTCACACAGGAACAGGATGTTCAAATCCAACTGAATCACAATGGCTAAGAAAACGAGGCGTGGTAAACGTTATCTTGGATGGCTTTCTTACAGTTTCCCATCACATGGTAAGGATCAAATGATTAATAAGCACATGTTAGGCCTTCCACAAAGTCAAGAGCAAACACAGGAGCAACTGTTCCGTCAGCTCTGTCTTCATCATCATGTCATGCATATTGATACAGTGTTAAAAGTATGTCAAAATAATGAAGTGCCGAGCTGAAGTCTGCCAAGAAAAAGAGTCATCTAGGCAAGCATCATTCAGCATCCCGAGTCTGATATATGGCGTTGGGAAAATGGTTTGGACAGGAATGGATAAGAAATGCACTGAAGTTTAAAACTCATTAATTTAGCCATGTACATGGCAACCTGGAGGAGTCGCAGCTTGCAAAGTCAAAAGATGTATGCAACTTGTTTGTCAGGCCATTGTACTCTATACTGAAGTGACCTTTCCTGTCATAGCTGTGTCAAATGGAAGCAATAGATTGTCCTCCTGCACTTTGTCTCATGTTGTTCTGTTCTCTTCACTCATCAAAATGATTCTTTAATGCGTCAATGAAACCTTCGCACTGATATAAGCCCATTTGATTCAATTCCACACTTTGGGTTAGTCACCCTGTAGCTTTTCTTCAGTGGTCAGGTTCTGAGCACCACAGAGCAGGTATTGCTCTCAGCGCTGCAGTGATGCTGATGTGGTTGTGGTGTGTTAGTGTGTGATGACTTGGTATCACTACCGGACTGAGAACAGTCCACCAAACAAAACTTTCCAGCCAACAGCATCATTTGACCAACAGATGTACAACAAAAACTTCAGCAATAGCTGAGCTACTGTCTCTGACTTTACATCTACAAGGTGGACCAACAAGGCAGCTGTGGACGGTGAGCTAATGGTGTTTAGACACTACAGCAGCTCTGCTCTATTTGATACACATCAGTTAAACACTCTAACACACCATTCAGTACCTGTCCAGACCTCAATGTGGCCAATAGTGAAATTCTAAAGGGCCCTCCTACCTGAACCAAAATGTGTGACATCCCACTATTAACGTATAGCCATCTGACTCTGACACCACCACCACATCAGTTTGGCTGGTCAGCATATATAGTGGACTCATATATTTGGAAAGCAAGATATATTGTTTTATATGACAGGAATGGTTCACTGTAATGCCCTGGTGAAGGGGAAAGAGGGCTTACAGTGACCCTGACCAGGATTAAGAAGAGAAGGATGGAAGGATGGGCGGATGGGAAGGTTCATTCAACCAATGGTTTCATATTTAAACAGTTTTCCACCTCAGATGTAATTGATCAGCAAAGACAGGAGTCTTGGAGTAAAAAGTTTACAACTGAAGCTCTTAGTCCACAATGCCAAAATGTGTTTAAAAATAAGAAAAATAAAAAAAAAATAAGAAGAAAAAGAATAGTTGAATCAAACAAAATTATGTGCCAGTATAGTGAGAAAAATTAGCTTGTCAAGATTTCATGAAACAAGAAAAAAAATCTTGCCCTGTAAATTATCTTGTACTCTTAAAAACCAGTGAAAAATGATCAATATAAGGCGTTATAACTAGATTTAAGCAAGACTCACTTGATCAAATATTATAAAAACGATCCATAAAATGCCAAAACTAACATTTTAATCTTGTTTAAGCATTTTCCTCATTAACCTCATTTGGTAAAAAATAATCTTAAAAATAAAATCCTTTAATTCGCTTTACACTCAATATTGAGTTTAAATAAACAAAAATTATTTTATAGTCTTTCTAATTTAGGATTAGATCTATTAAATCTTGTATTTCAAGTCATGTATATGTTTTAAGAACAATATATTCTGAAATTAAGTAAGGTTGTCTTAGAATTTTTTTTTTACACTGGAGAGCCTCAAAAACTTTCAGTAATATAAAACTAATTTCCTATTTCATTTTAGAAAGTCCTTAAAATTAGAAACTTTTAGTTTTAAAAAAATCTAATAAAAAGAATCTTAATAAGATAATCATAGACAAAGTTTCTAAAAACTAGAATATTTATCTAACAATATCTATTATTGATTTAAAAAATTTTCTTGCTTGTTAAGATTTCATTTTTTTATTTTTATTTTTTGCAGTGCAACATTGCTAACAAACACTAGACCTCAATGGTCACCTAAATTGCCCAGTAAATTCCATCAAAACACATTACTAACATTTGTATCAACTCACACAAACAGCATCCAGATCTTATTTATGGTATCAAAGACTAGTCCATAGAGTTTATCTCAAAGTATGACTTTAAGAACCAAAAAATCAAGAAATCTATTTTTTCAATGAAGGAATCTGATCTAGATGTCTGAAGTGGCTGTCTGTCGTGGTGAGGATTTATTCACAGGTGGCAGTACATCCTACTGTGTCTTAAACTCCATCAACTAACATCAAATAATCTGTACTGGGTTTTCCATCCACCAAGTTTTTGTGAATTTTAAAAATGCGCAATAAAAAGACTAAAAACTCAAATAAAAAGAGTTTTAGTGCAGGTCTACTTCCTGTATTATAGTAGCTTGTTTGCTAAACAGCGCAGGTGAGATGCCCTTTGATGCAAAGATGAAAAAACTAAGAGAAATGAGTTTACAGCCTTAAAAAAGATTGCAAATGAGTGTAAAGATGATTCTGAGTTAAATCTCTCCATTTTGTTTGTTTGGATGCTACTTCATGGATGGCCGCTAAAGTTAATTCACTAACTGTCGTGGACGGAAACTTAATTCACAATTTATTCTGTTCATAACATTTGTGAAATGTTTGGAAGGAACCCCGGCCCTTCCAAGTAAGATCAGGATGCCTTTTAGCAGGTTGAGAGAAGTATTGAAGTATTTTTCTTTGCAGTTTCAGCAAAAGAAGAAAAAATCGGACTCCAAAATATGTCTTGGCTGATTGACTGCATCTGTTGTAAGTGGAAAAATATGTAAATATGAATTCTGAGTGATCCATTCTTTTAATAACAGGCGCTCTACCCCCCTGCTGTGTTCTTTAGACGGTGCAGTTCTGACGTCTGTTAGAAGGTCCTTTAGTCGACTGCGTCAAGGCCTTGAATTTAAACAAATAAAGTTATTCTGTGCTGAATTGAGCGATACGGCCTTCATTGTCACGATCTCTGCATTCGTCTGTTCTCGTACAACAAAAGGAGAAACAGGGTGTTGGGTTAAGCATAAATTATCCAATTGTGTATGCAAACAGCTCAGAATTTATGCGCACACAAAGTGTATGAAATGCAAATGTATTTGATTACAGTAAAGCATGCAAAATAAGGGTTCAGAGACAACATTAGGTTCATAAATACATATTTGTGACAGTGTTTGATTCCTGTTGGAGTGTGGAATACTTTGTTCTGTGGACAGTAGTGTAAACATACAGTCAGTACATCAGGACTATGGTGTGGGGATGGATGAGGGTGATGACCAAGGCCCCAACATCTCTATTGTGCAATTGTACATCCAGGGCTTGTCTACTACAGTGGTAACCCTATTTACGAGCATCCCTACTAACGAGTATTCCAGGTAACAACAATATTTTTGTTCCAGGTAACGAGTAAAATTCCAAGTAACGAGTAGCGTAAATTTGTTCAAGTATGCCAACCGCTAGGGGCGCTGCGATTGTAGCATCTCCTAGATGCTAGCGTAGAAGAAGAGGACAGTCATTACCTTTGACCGCTGTCCAGTGAAAGTGCTAGTGAAAGTGACGCAAAGACAGCAAAAGGTAGTGAACAAGAAAGTTTTACTTTTACTTTTCATATGATAAGTGTAACCATGCCATACACGTTCGCCCGTCCTCCTGTCCTCCTTAGTCGCCAGCCTACACAAGCACCGTCAGTCTCCCTCTGCTTAGCTGCCAGCCTACACGAGCGCCATTGTCGTCTCGTTTATTTTTTAAAAACCCATATAAACACATTATTTAGCATATTAAAGTATACTGTATATTGGCCGGCTGACACGGATTAATCAGTTTTACATGTATTCTTATGGGGAAAATGCATCCAGCTAACGAGCAAACCAGCTAACGAGCAAACCAGCTAACGAGCTCGGCTCCTGCGCGGATTAAACTCATAAGTAGGGTTACCACTCTACATTACAACACCAACCTGAGACGTCAAATGGAGAACAGACAAGCTAATGGCATTGACATTTTGTTTACAGTATTGTTTCTATTAACCCTTTAGACCCCACAGCGGCCTCTACTGGCCACAACGCATTTCCATGTAAGAGCAACAGATGGCTGTTCATTAAATCTGACAAGAAAACTACAACAACATTCATTACAAACGATGCTTTAAAAAAAGTTTTTGACTTTTGACATTTGTGGTATTTTTGTGTTGATGCCACAATGAGGCAGAAACTTCAAGACTGTTGGGCTCTTCTGTGTGTTAGAGAGGTTTTTTTGAGTCAGACTGTTGTGTTTGTTGTTTAGCTTAATTTATTTTAAATATTGTATTCATGCATAATGAGCCTCATATCACAAGTGATTAACTTTGAGAGGCTACATTATAACCAGAGCCCAACCAAATCCACAGGACATTTTCCATTATTCCACAGACCTAATATCTCAAAGTTTATATGGAAAGTATAGATTTCACAGCAGTAGTTTAATAAAAATGTGTTAATCTCATAGAATGGGCATGATGCCTGCAGTTTTGAAAGCTGCAAAAAGTTTTATTCATTCAGCAGTATACACACACGCACACACACACACATTTGTTTGTGTGAAATGTTGGGACACTTCCGTTAATTTCCTGGAAACTTACTCAATTGTTAAAACCCTAACCCGAATCTTAAAACATGTCATCACCTTAAAATGTCACGACCTACATTGCAGGGACCAGCTTTGTCGTCCCCACAACATGTATAAACTTGGTACATACATACATACAACATACAAACACACTTTAGTAATACTATATTAGTGAGGACCTTCCATTCACTTGTGCAATACTGAGTAAAAATAAAACTAAACCTAAACTTAACCTTAGAAACCAAAGGTCAAAGCTTCTTTGATTTTGATTTGTCCAAAAATGTTTAGAATGAAAAGACACAGTTCTTGTGAGGACCAGAAAAATGTCCCCACTTTTACAGATCTGACATATATTCCTATCATTATGAGGACTTCCAGTCCCCACCAGGGAAATATACTAGAACAGACACACACATACACACACACACACATTGTTGTTTCTGTGAACTGGGGGGACATTACAAACTTGCTCAAATGTTAAAACCCCATCCTTAACCTTAAAACAGGTCTTCACCTTAAAACATCATGACTTACATTGCTTTGAAGTCCCTGCAAGGAAGAAAGGTCCCCACAAGCTGAGTGTTTAAACAGGCTTTTGTCCCCACAACATGACATAAACCTGGTACATACACACAAACACACTTTGGTAATACTATACTAGTGAGGACATTCCTTTTACTGTAATACTGAGTAAATATTAACCTAAACCTAAACTTAACCTTAGCAGCCAAAGGTTAATGCTTCTGCTCTTTTAATTTTAAAGAAGTTTGCAATGAAAATGGCACACTTTTAGGGAGGACCAGCTAAATGTCCCCACTTTTAAAGATCAGACATTTGTTTTTAACATTATGAGGACCCACCAGGGAGAAAGCTACACATGAAGCCTATTAGCTATAATGTAGCATTGCATTTCAGCGAGACACAGTTCACTCAAGCAGGAAAAATAGTCCATTAGTTTCACTTTGGCAGCAAACATTCATCACTCTTGGACACTTTACTCATCAAATATTTAGAGAAGAATTTGTTTTACAGTCTATGACAATTTTTACACTTATTGGAGTAACAGTTTTTATTATATATGAAATATTTTTGCACTTTCATAGTCTGTTAAATTGGTTAAGTGATCAGTAGCTTGTCTGTGTTCAAGTTTATGTTAATAAAAAAAAATACACCTCAGTGTTAATCTGTTTAGTATTTGGTAATTAGTACTTTAGATATAGAAAGGTTGCCAATCCAGGGGTTTATTGACGTAGGGATTCATAGTGAACTGAGATGCTGGGCTGTCTTTCCGCTTCTCACACAATCATCACTCAATCACACAATCACCGGTTTGTTGACGGTAGAGTGGAGGGATGCCAGTGTCTCGGGGAGCTCCCATGTCTGTTTACCTTCTGGCTCTCTCCTTTTAGGTAGGCTGTTCTAGATAGCTCTGCCGGAGCCATTAGCCACACTCTGATGTGTCTCATAATTCTTATACTCTAAAAATCCAAGCAGAACTAATTAATCTTTGTCTTTTTCTGAGTGAGTGATTCCCCACCGGTCCTGTCCAACGCTGATGGAAGATTCAATTTTATCTCTGCATGATGCCACCTTAGACCATCTGCCCACCAAAAACCAACTACTGTGACCTGCTCCAGATGCCCTACACTACTGATAACAATCAAGTTTATATGGACTTTACTGGCTGCTACCTTTATCATCATTTCTGTTTCATTACTGTCACCATCCCAGTACACCTCAACACTCCAACAGCATCATAGGATTATGTGATTTATCAAGAACTTATAATTAGTTAACCAGAGGAGGATGGGTCCCCCATGTGAGTCTGGTTCCTCCCAAGGTTTCTTCCTCCAGCTCTGAGGGAGTTTTTCCCTTGTCACTGTCGCCGTAGGCTTGCTCATTGGGGCTTTAGTGTTTTGTTATTACTAACCCTGTATATCTGCTTTGTGGCATCAGTTGAAAAAAGTGTCTTATAAATAAATTTGACTTGACTTTTGTTTACATATTAAAGAGGTGAATTGAAACTTAGTAATTTAGTAACATTTATAGTAACATTTTTTACATCTCTAATTATATGATACTGATAGTTATACTATAATAATTATATGACAGTTAAGCCTCTATAACTCTACTTTTCAAGAGATTCTCAAAATTCTACTGTGGTTTATTAACCATTTTTTTTGCACTGGTGCCCATAAGACTGTAGTATCGTGCCTGGATACAGGTGCAGTGAATTATATATTGAATTCATGCATAACCAAGATCATGTCACAATGCTAGGACATGATATAACTAGAGCTCTACCAAATCCACAGGAAACTTTCCATAATTTCATGGACTGAGTATCTCAAATATCACAGATTTCATATGCTATATTACAATGAAATCCCAGCCTACAGGTGCAGTATTGTCAACCAATAAGTCAAGATTAAACCTGCACAATTCTGGATTGTTGGTTTTATAAAATGTGGTAAATCTCCTCATTGGCTTTTCTCCGTCTGCTGGGGTCCAGAAGGCATTTCCATTCCTTTCACGTCTCTTTCCCCCTTTTTTTTTTCCAGAGACTCCTTTTCAACATTTCTACTTTTTCACAGGACAGGAGGTTACCATGGGAAATAGGAGGCCGAAAAAAAGAAAAACAGCTACGATCCCCCCCCAGCTACAAAGCCAGGCAGCTCGATGGGGGGCTGCTGTAACAGCCTCCCTCCTGCTTGACTTCATTCCCTGTTTGACTTGGTTTCACAGAGTACCCGGCAGAGCCAGGTCCAAGCGTAGGTGTGCTGACTTCAGCCATAGAAAAAACATAGGGGGACTAATTAACCAGATGTTTGTCCTAGCATGGAGCCTTTTGGATGGTCAGTACAGTGAACATGATCATAACTGTAATTCAGCTCAGTGTTTGCCTGAGTTAGTCTAATGCCACACTTTATTCTCTTTCAGGAACAATGCTGGAAAAGGAAACCTTGAAAAGAAAGCATAAGGAATAAAATTCTGATTGGCTGTTATTGTGAAATATTCTGTATGTACAGCCGATGAACAATTACAAAATAAAGTTTTATTTCCCTGATTCACTGCTTTGTTCTTGCTAAAAGCCCAACTGGGTTTGGATTAATTTATCAGGGGAACGTCTACAATGAAACTCCTCAGTGATGAAACTCTGGCAATACAATGAGTACAGGAGCGAGTTTTTGAGGATTTGATTTTTTTCTGAACCTGAATGTCTATCACATGATCATATGATTGCGTTTACTATCATTTATTTACTTAGTATTGCTGCATCTGTTTCAATGTAAACAATTATGTACAAGTGTATGAGTTTAACTGTATTTAACATCAGATCTTTAAGGAACTCACAGTGACTTGTACCTGTTTAGGATTATAATCACCTCTTTAATAAGCCTCGCTTTTACCATCCATTTCAGTTTCTATTGCTTTACATAAAGCTCTCCCAAGTTGTGTCTGGACACCAAGTAGACCCAGTGGTGGTCCTAGCAAGTTTGGCGCCCTGGGCAAACAACTCCTCCGGTGCCACCTCCCTGCTGCCGAACAACCAATAGTTTGCGAGTAAACCCAGCAACTAAAACATCCAGCATCTAACCCCCTGGGATGAACATCAGCCAACTCTAAGCAATGCAATGGTCCCAAGGGTGCTTTACAGAACCTCTCTGGGGCAGGGCACTCTGTCCTCGTGGCTCTCCTGACATCATGTCGCCCTGGGCTGCCCATGCTTAGAAATCACCACTGAGTAGACCAAATCCATCCAGATCAAGTAGATTATTGAATGATTAATCTAAAGAATTCATATGTTTGGTTTGTAATTTGTAAGTTTTTGACAGATCCACCTGTTGCAGTAGCAGCCAAAAATCTTTTTCCATTGCCAGTTGACATCTGTGTAAAATGCTGCATACGAGGCTAATTTAACTAACAAATACTGAAGACTTACTGCTTAAACTCAAATAAACTAGTTTATGTACCAAGCAAAGGAGGGCATTGGGGCCGAGCATATGAGGGTCACCCATCATGGAAGAAGGAATATAGCAAATGTTGGTCGCAGGTGGATGGGAGGTAATGTGCAAACAAACTTCAGATGTTGATGTGGCTTATGATTGGTGGGCACTTTTGGGGTGTTTTTGCTATTATGGGTGGGGGGGCCAGAACCTCAACCCTAATTAATTTAGCAGATTTGTAATGTTTTCATGTCTTATTTTCCACTTATCATTTTCTTCAGGATTGAAGATAAAAGCTCAAGTACATGTTTTGCTGTGATTTATGCATTTTTCTGTGTAAATACAAAATGGCAATCTACAATCATGAGTAGAGTTAGTCAGGTGGGGGTGTGGCTACATCCTCTTATTGTGTAATAAGGGGAACCCAATTTTAAACTGCTTGCTTTTCAGACTTAGGCAGCTAACAAAAACCTGTCTGGGTGGTCTTGTTTCACAGTTTTTGGGTAGGTAGGCACTACAGATGCCCAAATGTGTGTAAAAACTGAAAAAGTGAGTGTTTCATCCCAATTAAATAAAAAATATTAGACACACACACGGGTTAATATTTGACCGCTGTTGCTTAGCAACCATAGCCTAGTGTTAATGAACTACATCTTGGAGAAATTAGTATTAATAATAAATTAAACTGTGATGTATTCTGTTGCCATTTTGAAAAAAATAATAAGTCACCCGAGGCTGTGCGTTTTTGTGATTTTACAGTGATTTTGCTTTAACTGAAATGTAAATATCTTGTGTGTTTCACTTTGGTACACTTCCAATTAGTGACTTTACTCAGAATGTAATGATGCACTCTGCCTTTGCATGATGCGTTTTCATTTTTTTAGAAAATTACGAAGACTGCTGTAATGAAATCCTTCATATTCTGGCCTTTAGAGCCAAACGACACCAAGTGATGGAGTAGCACAGGCTGAAGAAGTCATAAAACACCATCTCAGACATATCATCATTTTCCCTATCATCCCTCTTCTCACTGACTCTCTCTTTTTCTTTACGCAGTATAGATCATACAAATGGTCTTTGTCTTTAATTCTTCCTTTCGTCTTTGGTCCAAAAGCATGAACACACACACACAGCCACATATACACTCGCACACACTGAGACTGAAGCTGAGGTTTCCTTTGAAGATCTCGTACAGATAGACAGGTCTTGGCCCGCACCTCCGACCTGAGAGACAAATAAGCTATTTACTTTCTCATCACTTGGCTAGCAGCATACACAGCATGTCAATCAGACTGAATGTGAGAGTGTTTGGAGAGGCGGAGGAGGGGGCATTTATCTGAGCATCTGGGCGCATGTCTTAGGCCATGAATCTTGGTGACACTCAGAAGGTTTTATCAGCGCTGATCCTTCTGAGCTTCCGAAGTCGCCTTTTTTTGACAGAGCTGATCTCATTCAGTGACTTTCCCAACGTTACGTGACTTCTGTGGCCAAACTTATTTATACAAGTGACTGAACTTGTTTGTATGTCTCAGGGTAGTTTTTTGAATAATTAAATGTACAGTTTTTCCCTTTCACCAAAAGTGTTTAAAAGTGTTTGGTGTCTGAAATTAACTTGTGTAGCTTTGCACTGAGCTACATGCAGTGGCAGCGCTCCGCACATGCGGACCACGCGCTGTGCATGGGGTACCACTATTTTTGGTGGGCACCACACATGTTCAGGGGGGCACCACACATCTTCAAGGGGGCACCACGCATCACATTTGCGCGCACCCCCACCCCAATCCACTAGTTGCAAAGGGAAAGGATGTTTTCACTACTCAGTTTGTCAACTATATTATATATAACTTGTTTAAATCTAGCATTTTAAGTAAACTACAGTTTTAAAGGCTCTTGAGTCTATTCTATCATATATACAATCTTTCTGCTTCTCTAAATATGCTGCCCTTCCTGCAGGATCAGCATTCTAACGAGCCCTGTATCTCCACTGTATTTCAGCTGACATCTGTGTAAAACTATTAGATATTTAAAAAATGTGTTGATAAGGGAAAGTGTGTAAATATGAATAATATGTGTTGTGACACATGTAGACTGATAATGATAATAATGTGATAATGATGACTGTTGATGTAGACTACTAGGTAACTTAATTGACAGGTAACATAGTTTTACATTTTTCCCTATTTTGACCCATAACCTCAGTGCTAGGCCTTGCCTGGCTGATGACATGTCTTTTTTTTTTTTTTACAGGTTAATGCCTCATTTGAACATATAATTGAATTTAAATCATTACATTTTTTAACCCATAACAATGTAGGTAACATTGTTTACAGTCAATTAATATACTCATTGACAATTTGTTATTCTATATAAAAGTTAAAAAAAATAGTTATTTGAGTAACATAGGTGATTAAACTTAGACATCAATAAATTAAGATATTTAAATTATTTAAAAGAGAAAATCAATTTTAAAATATTATTTTGAATATTACAACTTTTAAAATAAATAAAAAATAGTTGTTGTTGACTTTAATGACTTTTATTCATTATTTTGAAACAAAGGCACCCTCAGCTGAAAAACACACATGTACCCCAAATTATAGAATGACACATGTAAGAATACATTCTAGCAATTAGCATTATGGTAACTTGATGCTGCATACATGGCTAATTTAACCAATAGTTAAAGATTTCTAGCAGCTAGCATTGGGCTAGCTGCTAATCGAGCTAACAAGTATTTAAGAAGTATATTCTAGCAGTTAGCAATATGCTAACAGCATGCTGCATACAAGGTTAATTTAACTAATAGTTATAGATTTCTAGCAGCTAGCATTGTGCTAGCTACATGTCACATACAAGTCTAATTGAACTAAGAAGTATTGAAGAAGCATATTCTAGCATTTAGCAATATGCTAAGGGCATACTGACTGTCTTTGCTGTTATGGGGGGTCCAGAACCCCAACCCCAATTAATTTAGCAGATTTTTTGTTTTTAATTCATATCCTGTTTTCTGTTTATCATTTTCTTCAAGGACACACTACAGAAACTCTGTGTCTGTCTTTTTGTCTGCCATGTTGGTTGTTTTGATCAGATGCTGAAGGTAATAAACATATTGTTTTGTCAATGTTCTAAAGATATCAAAGCACAAAGTCTCTGGTGTGGCAATAACTGCTTAAATCAAAGCTTAAAGCCCCTTAAACACTATTTTATTAGAGTAAACATTGATTTTTATTAGAGTGAAGAGGCACAGCTTGCAGGCGAGCCACATGCCAAGTTCAGTGTGTGGAAAAGTGTATCAGGGAGCGTGAAGAGAGGTGCCATCACTCATGCAGTCTCACTTATTTGTAGAAACCTACCAAATTCAGTAGAAACTTTCCATTATTTCTTCATCTTAGTAACTCAAATATTACAGACCTCACAGATTTTAAAAGAAAAGTGTTATATTTCACAGCAGTTGTTAAATAAAACTTGTTAATCACATAGAATGTGCATTATGAGTGCAGACTTGAACCCTTCAAACATCTTTCTCACAACTTAAATTGTATAGTGCCTCTCTTCAACTCAGTGGACTTTACTGTGATCAGTACACACACACACACAGCTTGAGGGAAAACAAAACCCAGTTCATGGCCTAGATTTCTTTGATTTGTCAAACAGTAATTAGCTGTAAGGGAATATCCCTCTTCTAGCTACAATGTAGCATTACGTTTTGCTAAGATACAGCTCACTCAAGCAGGGAAAATAATGCATTTGTTTGGCTTTGACACTAAAGTTTCAACACTCTCAGGCACCCTTCTCCTGGAATATTTCGCCTCACATAGTCAAGTGTGAACCCAAAATGTCAATTAAGATTTTCATGACCTTGAATTTGGTAGGGCCCATGTTTTTTTGTGATATAATCACTGTTTTACAGACATTGTGTATTTCAGTCATAGTCAGATATTTTGTTATAACGTGACAGTATCACAAGTGAAACTGGGTTGCTATACAGTGTAGATTTTAATAAATGTAATATAATTACAAAGTCTTTCATTTGTTTTTTATCCCCCTTGCAATAGTCCAGCTTTGCAGTTTTTAGTGATATAGTGTACACTAGGTTACTTAGCTCAACATGGTTTTATGATTTGGGCACGCAGTTAGAAATGTTCATTGTTTTAGCTATAAGTAGGGTTGCCACCTTTCACATTTTGAAATAAGGGACACCCCTGGCCGGGAGGGGGGAGTTGGGATGGGGTGCGGGGTGTTTTGGGGTTGGAGTGTATATGGGGGGAGGGATTCCGTTGCGGGTTGGGTGTGGCTTGAATATTGCACCTATATAATAAAAGGTCTTAGACTGTCAGAGAAACATTATATAGCGGACTAAAATTGCCTTCAGTAGATGCTATATTTTAAAATTGCAATGCAGACAATGCTTTCATTGGTGATGA
>BRDA01082357.1:0-28349 GCA_036984385.1 Crenuchus spilurus | reverse complement strand
CAATCCTACCAAAGTCTCCAAATGTTACCCATAGAGAGAGGAACCTTTGGGCAGAAATTACAGCTGGACAATTCATCGAAAGTGAATCAAAACAAGATTTAGAACCTCTAACCAATGTAATCTTGCAATCTTGTCAATTATTTCCATTTAAATTCTGTTACTACTGCCTGTGTAGTCACATGACTGCCATCCCATCTGCAACAAGGAAGAAACAAACAAGAAGAAGAGCTCAAAGACTGAGTCAACTGAGCAACTCAGTCAGCTTGTAAAAATACCGTGTCCATATTTTGGACACATTTTGGATTACAATACTGAAAAATGATTTGAAAATGAGTCATAATCGAGGTAAAATGTTCAATTAATCTTTACTCAGGTAGAAGTAAAGATACTAGGGTTTAAAAAGACTTTTATAGAAGTTTGAGTATCAGCTTAAGCTTTTTAATCAAGTAAAAGTACAAAAGTACTTAAAGTATAAAAGTAAAAGTAATGTAAGGAAAACAAATGCCAAAACTTAGGCTGTGCCACAGGGGCATATAGTGCACCCCCCCACCCCAAAATACATGTATTGTAGTGTTTAATATAGTTTTATTAAAATGGAAATGTTGAATGTTTTGGGATATACTGGCTACCTGTTTCAGCTGCTTATATAGGTCTTGAAAATTAAAACATTTTAGTAATTTCAAATATATTAGTGGACCATATTTGTGTAGGACTGAGCTTACAGGTGTAATGGATCGCTTACCAATAGGGTATCAGAATGGTATATGTTTATACTCATCATCCAACCACAATCACATTCAGTCTTTCTGGATGGGGCAGTTTATCTGGATATCTGGATGTTTTTTAAATGATAACAAACCGAAATGAAATATGTAGAAATAACGAGGCTGTTTTTAAAATGTAAGGAGTAGAAAATACCGATAATTGCATGAAAATGTAAGTAAGTAGAAGTAAAAAGTCGTCCGAAAATAATTACTCCAAAAAAGTACAGATAACCAAAATTTCTACTTAAGTATAGTAACGAAGTATTTGTACCCATCCGTGCAGTGTATGCACAGACTCACAGACTAGTGACCACAGCACACACATCTATGCAGAGCAGTGGGTAGACACCTGTTATAGTGCCCGGGGAGCAGTTGGGGGGTAGGTGCCTTGCTTTTAAGCAACTATCTACCCACCCAGTCGCCCACTTGCCCACTTATTCACCCACTCACACACTTAGTCAGCCACTTAGCCACTTATTCACCCACTCACCCATTCACCCTCCCTCTCACCCACTTAAACAGCCACTCACTTACTCAAACACTCACCCACCCACTCAACCACCCACTCCTGTATTCTTGCTGCAGGTTGTTTCAGGTGGTCTGTGGTGTATTCCTGCAAGTCTTTGTATTTTAATTTAACAATAGGTCTCTGTGGTGATGCTGAAAGTTCCCTGACTGCCAAAAGATGCAGGCACTGTTTGGGCCCTGAGGTGTGTCCACCCTCTATGGCCCTGTGCAGAATTAGGAGTAAACAACCCCACTGATCAGAGAGCACTCGCTCAGAATGACCTCATGGCCCTGCAGGGTGCAACCCTATCGCCAGCACCGAGCCCACTGACAGCGCCGCTGCAGCCGGACCACACAAAGGCCCTGCCATTGAAGTCAGGAGAGAAGAATCTACCTCAGAGGCATCTCCACTACACCCCCCACCCCACCCCTTGCTCTGTCCATGTACTCATCCTCCTGTTTGATGTGGCGTGAACCCAACATAGAGCTGAGGCTTGTCAGTGTCCTGCTATGTATCAGAGAGAGTAAGAGGAGTGAGGCTTTGTTGAGTCTCGGCTGCAGCTTTCACTGATGGAGGCTTTGATACCTGAAACTTGCGTCAGCTGGGTGTGCCACCACCTCATCCACTCCATTGGACCAAACTGTGGAGGATAGTGATTGACTGAGATGGGGGTTTCAATGGGCGATTATCATTAGAGTGCAGGACTGATGACGACCAATATCATAATTTTTTTGCATCAGATAAAATATAAATATTCATCTATTGATTCATTATCTTCCCCTTAATCCTGGTCAGGGTCATGGTGAGTTCACTGGGTGCAGGGCAGGGCAGTGCTAAAATATAAATATGAACAAGAAAAGTATTGCTGACTTGAGATGAAAGGAATGGTTTATGCCTTCATCTGCCTGTAGAGTGGTGACGTTGACACTAGGGGGAGCTCTAACATTGTTCAGCAGCTACACTGACAAGGATGTCTGTAGAGTGGTGACACTGATACTAGGGGGAGCTCTAATGTTGTTCTACAGCAGCTACATTGAAAAGGCTGCCTGTAAATGTGCCTGCAAATTTTTTTTTTTTTTTTTACTGAGCTTGAGGGTGGGGGTGATTGTTTAAAAATAATTGCCTATTATCCAAAAATGGAAATAATCACCCTGATTAATTGGCCGACCGATTAATCAGGCTATCACTAGTATAGGAATATGTGTGAGGGGGAAAGGCATAGAGAGGACTCAGCCCTTGTGTAAACCCCTTAAACCCATTCAATTCAAATCTGGCCAACAGTAAAGTCCTCAATGGGCCTATAGCATGATTTACTGTGGTTACTGAGTATGCAAGTCCATTTTTAGATTAATCTCACTATGAAAATACGTATTATGGTCTAATGAGATTAGCAAAGTGACTGATATGCATTATATTCACTTTTGCCTCAGATTTTTTGCCTTTGTTGGATCACATTGTCAACCCTATAAAGACAAGAGTATCATGTTTGATACATTGTTGTACATCATGTATTACTATATAAATAATACAATATAATATTTTGTCAAATTAATTAAATAAGATAAATAAGAAATTACATGATAAATAAGGAAACCTGAAGTATAAAATTAGATACATGTCTTTGGCCCCCTGGTGGATTAATCATGCACTGAATGCACAAGAGGACACATGCTGATTTCTAAATTTGATACTTGAGTAAAAATGTAAAAGAAACAATGTATCAGGGGTTGAAAGTTTTGTTTAAGTAACATGCTATGAGAATTAGATTCTAGGTGTATCAAATATGATACAAAACTGTGCTTTTTTACATTTATTTTTCCGCAACATGTTTTATGTAAATACTTTTCTATGAAAAGTATTGAGATGTTACTTTTAAATGGCAAAAATAGCTATTTTTTGTGTAAATACAGATTTCCATTCCCCACACTTACATTAAGTATTAGAGTCATTATTTACTTTTACAGCCAGTTATAGATGTGCTCTTCACTCTAACTGATCCCAATTTTAACATTAACACTGTTATTTATCATGTTTCACTAGATAATTGGAGTTTCACCAAAGTTAGTTTGTTGATAAGTTGAATGTAGATCATCTTTAGGAGCTGGCAGTCATATAAAGTAAGACCTGTATTCCATAATCATAATAGATACTGAAGAATAAGCCAAGAGTTCACCATTTAAAGTTTAGTTTTTAAGAAAAAACTCACTGAATTTTCTCCACCTCACACCAAAAAGTGACCCCTTAGTGTTTAAAGGGCTTTTAACTCCTCTGCTTAATCTCATGTTGTCTTTATTGCTTATTCGTAATCGTTTTCTTGGTGCTGTGACTTAAGCCCATACATGTGCCAGATGAGCCCCTGCAGTGGTGCTTACTGGAAGCGGAGCTCCTTCCCCTCTGTTTGCTGACTGAGTGAGTAAGTGGCATAATTATACAGTCTGCTAACTGTGTAACTGTCCATTAATCTCTCACCCATATGGATGGCTGCCGTGTGTGTGTGTGTGTGTGTGTGTGCTTGTATTTCTCCTTGGTGGGGACTGACAGTCGTCATAATTATAAGAATACATGTCAGATCTATAAATGTGGGGACACAGTGGTCCTCACAAGAAATGTAACATTTTCCTTACAAACTTTTTTTTTTGAAAAATGTAAAGAGCAGAAGCATTGACCTTGGGATTCTAAGGTTACGTTTAGGTTTAGGTTTATTTTTACTCAGTATTACACAAGTGAATGGTATGTCCTCAGTATAGTACTACCAAAGTGTGTTTGTGTGCATGTGCGACATTTATGCTATGTTGTAGGGACCAAAACCTGTATAAACACTCAGGATGTGGGAATCTTTCTTGCTTGCAGGGACTACAGAGCCGGGCCCTGCAACGTAAATCATGAAATTTTAAGGTGAAGACATGTTTTGAGGTTAAGGTTAGGGTTTGGAGGTCTAAAGTCTATGTAATGTCCCCACAATTTACAGAAACAAATGTGTGTGTGTGTGTGCCCGTGCGTGCGCGCGCTCACTGAGATTAGATCTGAGTGTAGTGTGGAAGTAAAAAAAGTGAAAATAAAAGTATATTGTCACAGAGAAACGCAAACATGTCCAAAGTGGTAACTTTACAGGAGAGGCCAAAAACCCTCTTTATTCTTAATGTCAGTTAATGTAAAGACATTTTATTTAAAGCATTTTTGGAGCATTTCTATTGGTCCAAACTTCATGAAATGTTAGTTTAAATTATGTGTCCTGAGCTCAGATTATGCAGAAAAATAAAAAATTCCAAAAACAAAATGTATGTGCTTGTTCTTTGGACAAGTTGATTTAAGTTCAGTCTTAAAAAGGGTTCTTTACTAAAACAAATAGAACCATGAACACTGAAGGAACCCTCTGCATAATTTTGCAGGGTTGTTTGCATGGTCTTCTTCAGACTGATAAGTGTTTTTTTAAGAAAAGTTCTATATAGCACCAAAAAGAGTTCTACTATTGATACAATGTCAAGCTTATAACAATAGAGGAACCATTTTTATTGCTTTATAGAACCATCTACAACACATTCTCCATCAATCTGAAGGAGTTGTTGACCATGCAAAGAACCATTTAAACATACAATGTTCTTTAAGTGTTCATGGTTCAACAATTTTCTTTACTAAGAACAGTTTTTTTTGTAGAGTGTAGAAGAATCATTTTTGGTGCTACATACCTTTATCCTTTATAAAAAAAATTGTATACTCTTAAAAAATATAATTCTTCAAGGGTTCTTTAGTAAAGAAAATGGAACCATGAACACTCAAATAACTCTACATGATTAAAGGTTCTTCAGAATGTATGTAGAACCTTTTTGACAAGTGTGCTAAAGAACACCAAAAGGATCCTCTATTATTATAAGATTGACACAGTAACCATCACAGAATGTGTATGTTAGACCATTTACAGCGTAGTCTTCCTTCAGAAGAACCCTTTCATCATGCAAAGGCTTGTTTGAGTGTATATGGTTTTACATATAACAATTTTCTTTATTAAGGATCCCTTGAAGAACCATATTTTTAAGAGTGTTGGTCAAGTTGTATATATAGTGATGTGTTTGGTGTGGGTCTCCTGTTGTACACTTTTAAGAACGATGGTTCATAAAAGGTTCTTTAGTAAATAAAATGGTTATATACAGTATAGAACCATCAACAATCAAAGAAGCCTTTGCAAGGTTAAAGGGATCTTCAGACTGATATAGAATGTGTTGTATATAGTTCTATATAGATGTTTGAAAATGGTTCTATATAGTACCAAAAAGGGTTCCTCTATTATTTCAAGCTTGACATCATTATAAGAGCAGAACCCATTTTAGGGCTATATAAAGCCATTTTCAAAACGTTCTATATAGAACCTTCTACAGCACATTCATAGTCATGCAGCAGGTTCTTTGAGTGTTCATGGTTCTGTACACAAAACTGGTTCTTCTAGGGTTCATTATTAACAAAAATTGTTATATATGGAACCATGAGCATTTTAAGAACCTATTGCATGATTAAAGGGTTCTTTGCATAGTGCTGTATAGAACCATTCCTCATCAATGTGAAGAACCCGTTGACCATGCAATGGGTTGTTAAAGTGTCCATGGTTTTATATATAACTGTTTTCTTTACTAAAGAACCATCTTTTTAAGCAGTGTTGGTGAAGTTGTATTGTGTAATGTGTTGTTGGTGTCCTGCTAGAGAAGCAGGTGATATTTGGGTCAGGCTAATGGTTTAGGCAAAGACATGTTCATTCATCTGAGTAAGTCAATTACCAGACCGCACGATGCTTTTGTGTGGATGGGAGCATGTTTGGACTGCGCTGAGGGTGCACATGCTGCATTTTGTTTAGGAACGATGCGCACGACTGGTCCTGAAGTGGACGAGAATGAGACCTCCTGATTGTTGGCACAGTGTGTGAACTGAGATTCTACAAGGGAAACGCCTGCCAGTGTGTGTGGGAAGCTGTCTCCCTTACACATGTTGATAGGTGTACACAGTCAATGTGAGACACAGGTGTACACATTTCATATTTCATTTGTGATTGGAAGGTCACTAGTTCGATTCCCCAGGCAGGACATGACTGAAATGCTCCCCGGGTGCTGCTCCCCAGGCGCCGTGGAAAGGGGTTGCACACCACCAAGTGGGCTCACTGTCCCCTAGTATGTTCAGTATTGCACAGAGGGGTTAAATGCAAGGCTGAAATTTCTCTGTGTGCAAGCACACTGGTCAGTGTGTCACTTTCACTTTCACTTTGAGTTTGAGTAAATTGTGAATCCAACAGTATCAAAATGAAAAGGCTTGAATTATGTTACTCTACATGTAACTAATATAAATATAATATAATATAATAAAATATATATGTCACTGAATGATCATTAATGAACTTTTTCACTATTGTCTAATGAATGAACGTTTATTGTCATTGCACATTGTACTTGTATAATTGCACAATGAGAATGCGTTACAGCCCCCCCTCCCCTTGGTGCAATTAAGAAAGAAACGAATTAAGAATTAAAACAAAGAATTAAAAGAGCATTAAAATAAATACATAAATATATTTTTAAAACTTTAGTAGATCAAGAAATTGCAACTCACTGATTTACTCATTTAAGTGCTACCATTATAGTTTAGATACTATGACACATAGGAAGTTGACCACTGTCTTTATCCCATCTGTGCAGTAGTTTACTCGTAGACTCATAATTAAACTAGTGTGCAAGGAGCAGTGGTCAGCCCAATCATCTGTGTTGCCATGGGAGCAGTTGGAAATTAGGTGCCTTTTTCAAGGGCATTTTAGCCAGTTGAACTGGTTGACTCTTAATTTTTAGGCCACGCCTTCCTTCATGAAAGCTCAGACTAGCCACATACATCTCATTTTCCATTCTGGCTGACAAGCTGAAAACAAAACTGAGGACATTTTCACACCTCAAGATCCAGACCAGGGTTGGTCTTTGTAGTATCTGTAGGGTCTTTCCTAATACTTCATTTTGATTGGTTTATAGAAGGGCATGCATCTGACTTTGGCATGTTGTCCATTCAGCAGGAGGTTTTTTGATTGGGCACTTTGTGTTAGCATTTTATTGCTAATAGGAAAACATTCTCATTTGAAGACGCAACGCTTTTTCAGATGGCATGGTGCACGTTTGTATACCACTGATGCACTTTCTGTACTTTCAGGTGCTTTCAATGCTCTGCCATCTTGTGATGTCCTCTCTCAATAAATATAATATACATTTTCACACAATTTTACATTTTTTACCAAATTTTTACCCCCAGTGTAGTTGTAGCCCACCCTTTCACTAGGACTCTCCCAATCACTTGTAATGTCTCTGAGGCTAGGAAGGTGAAGACTAGCACAGGCCTCCTCTGATATATGTGAAGTCAGTCATCACCTCTTTTCCAGCTGCTGCCAAAGCATCTTCGCTGGGTTGCCAACCCACTCAGAGGAAAGCAGAGGATCCCCAGCTCTGATGCCCAAATAACAGAAGTCTGAGCCAGCTGATATTACTTAGCAGTGATGGGTAGAGAGTGCCATCTACCAACCTGGAGCACAGCCAATTTTGCTCTCTCAGGTCCGGCTGTTGATGGCAAGGTATTCTAACTCACCATCTTCTGTTCAAGTGCTTTCATTTTGTCATTTTTTTATTTTTTCAAGTTGACTTTCCAGATGTTCTTTGGACCAAATTTCAATGAAATATTTGCTCTCCTTCTGTCATGTGCTGCCACAGCTTGTTTTCCAGTTCTTTTTTTAATTTCCTGGGTGAGAAGCTCAATGCAGCCACAATGAACTGTATCTGTTTATGTGCCATACTCTATGTATTGATCTACAGGACCTCCTCCACTGGTTATTCTGCAGAACCGCTCAGCCAACACACAGAGCTGCTGGTCTTGAGCAAGAATCACAAAAACTGGCTCAGTGCTAGCTGCTGACGTGCGCTGGGTGTCCACCTCAATGAAGAAGGGCTGAAAAACTCCAGAGCCTAACAGGTGCTTGTCTGAGCAGGTCAGAGGGCCACCTCCAGCCTGGAGGCTTTCCCTCCCTCCCTCTCTCCCTGTCTTGCTGTTTCTCTCTTCTCTCATGCACTGCGTGGTGCCGAGTGGGTGGCAATTCCAGTGCTGTAAGAGAAAAATAATGACGCATGCTCACGGGCCATTGAAAACCACAGAAATGAATCGTACGAAGAGAGGGGATTCCTCTGTACACACAACAGAACGGGGCGTCCACGCCAAAACAATCAGCAGAGGATTAAGGCAAGTCCTGGCTCTCACAGAAACACACAACACAAGTCATTCCTTAATAGTACTCAGTATTCATTCATTCAGAGAGGCACGGTAACACTTTCTCCTTCACTTAGACCACAACAGCCAAGAATGCATAGAGGATGGAGGAAGGGTTTGGTGGCTTATAACACAAGACAGGTTATAAAATTTATATATTATATTACAATAATATTCATGGTTCTTATGGAGGTTTGTGTTGGAGACAGCTGTGGCCTAAAGTGGGTTTGGAACCAAACAAATAACACCAGGACATGACTAAGTGCCATTGAGTAAGGCAAATTACCCCCAAGCGCTCTCTGGGTGCCGCGGATAGGGCTGCACACCGCTCTGGACAAGTGTGCTCACTTCCCACTAGTGTGTGTTTCCTTGCATGGGTTAAATGCAGAGGTCAAATTTCTAAATATAATGTTATTATATTTTTACAGTTTCAAATTTTGGGTAGTGAATGTTCAAGTAACATCTCACTCATTTCCGCTGAAGAAAGGTGTGTGTGTGTGTGTGTGTGTATGTGTGTGTGTGTCCTAGTATTTCTCTCTGGTGGGGACTGAAAGTCCTCATAATGATAGGAATGCATGTCAGATCAGTAAAAGTGAGGACATTTTGCTGGTCCTCACAAGAACTCTAACATTTACATCACAAACATTTTTGGAAAAATGTAAAAGAACAAAAGCATTGACCTTTGGTTGCTAAGGTTAAATTTGCTTTTAGCTTTACTCAGTATTACACAAGTGAATGGAATGTCCTCACTAGAATAGTACTACTGAATTCTGTGTGTGTGTGTGTGTGTACCAGGTTTGTGCCATGTTGTCAAGACCAAAACCTGTTTAAACACTCAGGTTGTGGGGACCTTTCTACAGAGCTGGTTCCTACAATGCAAATGATCTAATATTTTTATAATAATTATTATTATAATATGTGACCCTGGCAGGGAAAACCAGGTCAAAGTCATTCTTTTTTTTTCAAAACAACTTTTTGGTAATTTAAGTTTTGTTTTTTGATCAAAATATGTACTACGATAGATATATGAGACTATTATCTTTCATATCTTTCACAAGTTTTATAGCTAATGTGAGTGACACAATATCTCAATAAGTTGCCCAGTGACTTTGGCCTGGTTTTACCTGGCAGGGTCACATACTATAAATAATATTTTGTAAGTGAAAACCTGTTTTGAGATCAAGGTTAGAGATTTAAAGTTTGATTAAGTCTATATAATGTCCTCACAATTCACAGAAACAAATGTGTGTGTGTGTGTGTGTGTGTGTGTATGTATGAGAGAGAAGGGGGTTATTTAACTGTGTGTCAGGAGAATTCAGAGGCCCTTTGAACTTGTGGATTGGATTTATGACATTTGACCTTTGCAGCTCTCGAAAAGGATGCCTTGTTAAAGTAGTGCTTAAGTTCATTACAAGGATGGATTGGGATTGGGCCTGCTCCCGCAGGTATTAGACAGGTCAAAGAACAGTCACCACTCACCTCTGGCAGTCTTCCGCTGACCCCTGAAAGCTAATACAGGCTTTG
Organism: Crenuchus spilurus; assembly: GCA_036984385.1. Taxonomy (NCBI): domain Eukaryota; kingdom Metazoa; phylum Chordata; class Actinopteri; order Characiformes; family Crenuchidae; genus Crenuchus; species Crenuchus spilurus. The sequence goes on along the minus strand of BRDA01082357.1, from coordinate 18,281 downwards.
TCTCATATATAGTTGGTATTAGATATACAGTACACAAATCTTAAATATGTGTATGTATATTTAATATAATATATATTTTGTCTATTTTTGTAGCTGGAAAGTTCTTGTCTAGGACTGTTCCTCATTTTTCACATCCTCTTTAGTCTTCCAGAACATGTTTATTCAGTACCAACACTATTTGAAACTATAAATCATTAAAATAAATTTCCACATACATGGAGCATTAAATGTACTGAGTTAGGACTGTGTAAATGTATTAATTATAGCATGACCAGCAACGTTTGATTGTGACACAGCTATTTCTCTGAATCGCCCACCTTACTGTATCATTGATATGTCAATGTAGTGATTTGTGCGATATGGGTGTTCAGTGGTGGATGCCAATATTTAGACAGCTGGCTGGCCGATCTTTCTTACCAGTATCATGTTGTGACTATTTTGGCATCTGACAAAATATACATTTAAGAAATAAAATATTTTTTGACAAAATGTTATATTTATCAGTCTTCATCTGCCTGTAGAGCGGTGATGGGAGCTCTAACATTGTTTTGCAGCAACTACACTGATAAAACTGCCTGTAGAGTGGTGACACTGACACTAGGGAGAGCTCTAACATTGTTCTAGAGCAGCTACGCTAATAAAGCTGCCTGTAGAGTGATGATGCTGACACTAGGGCGACCTCTAACATTGTTCTACAGCATCTACACTGATAAGACTGCCTGTAGAGTGGTGGCACTGACACTAGGGGGAGCTCTAACATTGTTCTACATCAGCTACACTGATAAAGCTGCGTGTAGAGTGGTGACGCTGACACTATAGGGTACTCTAACATTGTTCTAGAGCAGCTACACTGATAAAGCTGCCTGTAGAGTGGTGACGCTGACACTATGGGGAGCTCTAACATTGTTATACAGAGGCTACACTGACGATGCTGACTGCAGATATGGTTGTAATTGTAGCATTTTTTGTCTTTCAAATAATTGATTAGGTAAAAATAGCAATAATCGCTCCAATTAATCAGACTATTTCAGTGTATCACAGGTTCCTTAATAAAATCAGATAGATGTGAATAATCTGCCACTGTGTAATATGTTTGCTCCATCTAATACCTCGAGACGAGAAGTTAAAATAGAATACTGTGCAATTTTGGGCAATAAGGCACCTCTCCATGTGTTAAAAGTGGGGAGATGTTTGCCCTAGGCTGCACGACCAAGATGAGGCCCAGAGAGAGAGAAGAGAAACAGAAAAGAGATGAGAGGGATTAGAGAGAGAAGCAGCCTGTCACAATCCATTTCTCTCTCTCTCTCTCTCTCTCCCTCTCTCTCTCTCTTTCTCTCTCTCTCATTTTCTCATTTCTCCCGAGGCACTGTTTGAAGCTTCATGGAAAGTAGGGTGGTGTGTTGTTAGGAAGGGTGAGGGTGGGGGGTTGTTCTGTTGCTACTTGCACTCATCGGCACTCCCCCAGCTTCCAATGCTACATAGAAAATAGTATATAATCATGCTGCACTACAGTATACTGCAGTCCCTATAAACACTGAGCTAGCATGGTACATCATTAATGGTAATAGCAACAACCTTCTCTTTGGCCTTGCTGTAATTACACATCATTGTTTGACTCCTTTTAATGAGGGGGTCACAGAGTGTACAGCATCTCAGTAACGCAAGATAGGCTCTAGTGTTAAAAATCATGTATGGCTGTAATTTACTCCACGCAGTGTGTTCGTTCTGTGCCGATGGCAACATTTTTTTATTTGAAAAGACAGGCAAATCAAAGAGGCCGTCGTCTGCGTTTGCACTTGGTTGCGCGTTAATGAATGCCAATCATTCTTAAAACGATTCCTGCATGAATGCCCCACTGCTTTTGGTTTCGTACAGAACATGAGAGCTAAAGTTAGAAGAGCACAGCATGCCCAGTGTTCAGTTCAACTTCCCTTCACATTCTGTCTGATCCATATCTCTGATCTGTGCCCATCATTTCTGGCCTTCGATATTAGTAATTAGACTTGGGTTCGAGTCCCCATCTGGGTGGAGTTTTTAGGTTCTCGCATCGGCGTGGGTTTCATTGGGAGTTTGTCTGTTTGGAGTTTCTGGTTTCTTCCCAAAGTCCAAAAACATGGAGGTCAGGTGACATGAGATAACTACGATGTAGAAATAAGTATAGCCATAGTGGGCAGCTGTGATGGGTGGCACAGTGGGATTATAGTTGTCTTGCTTGCCTCTCAGTGCTGAGGTCTTGTGTTTGAATCCCCATCTGGGCAAAGTTTTTATGGTTTCCCTGTGTTGGGAGTTTTTGGTTTCCTCCCACAGTCCAAAAACATGGATGTCAGGTGACATGAGTTAATTAGGATGTAGCCATGAATAGCTGTGTGGGTAGCTTTGGGGGTTTGCACAGTGGTTTGGTGGTTAGTATGCTCACATCTCAACGTTGGGTTCGAGTCTTGTGACCAGAAGGTTGTTGGTTCAATCCCCTGAATCCCCCATTGGTCAATGTGTCACTTTCACTTAGTTGCTTCTATTGCATTTAACATTAACATTTGTGTTTGTATGCTGCTGCAGTGGCCAGTTTAGCTTCACTACTGAGTGAATGAGTTGACTGAAGTGTTGAAAGGTGCTGACTGGCCTGAGGACGGGACTTCTCCTCTGCGGTGCCAATCGACAGTAAGAGTGTGAACACAACCTCTCGACTGCACTCAGTTGTTGTGTTTTTCTTTTGCCGCACTTTTGATTTGCAGGCCAAGCGCTCAGGGCTGATCAGATAAAAAATGACAGAACTCCTGAAAAATGTTGAAACCTGTTTTCTCTCCCTTCCTGCTCCCTCCTGTACTCGGCGGAGGCTCAAAGTCAGTGCTTGGGACGGGGATCCCCTCCAGTCAAAACAGTGAGCCTCTGCCTGCCTGCACTGCTGCAAACCGCTGGATCTGTCAGGGAGCTCGCATACTAACAAGCCCGACTGTAGAGCAGACTGTGAGACACACTTTTGATTTGTGCTCTGATTTGAAGCTCCAAAAGCTTCCTGACTGCTCTATAATAGACAAGAAGGAGGCGTTGGCAGGGCAGCGTGCTTGTCCTATTAATGTATCCCTGCACACTGCAGTTCAGCAGTTTTAGCAAGATCACCTTACCTGTTATGGGTGTACATGTCCAAATGTTTGTGGACACCCCTTCTAATTAAGTTGACACAGATGTACACACAGCTTGTCTAGTCCCTGTAGAGAAGTTGGGATGAGTTGGTGGATTTGGGGTTGAGGTGGGGTGGTTATCATCTAGTACTAGCACTCTTTAGTACCCTTGATTGAAATGCAATACTTTTGTACACAAACACACACACACACACATGCAAGCACACACACACACACACACACACACACACACACACACATATATATATAGTGAGTGAGGTTAAACTAGTTGTAGCAGGCCCATATTGTATATGCTGTCATCAATAGCTTAGCTTAGGCTAAGTGAAGTTTCTAAGGCATTTGTGATGTGATTAATTGTTTGTAACTTGATGCACAGTGCAGACGCTACCATATGAAAGGTTTTGGAAAATGAGTATTTTCAGTAATGTTAAATAAGCTGCTTTTATGGGCTTCAGTTGTCGCTGACACGACGGCACTGGAACAAATGTACTAGCAGCCATGAGGTTTAGAGGCTATTACTGTGTGTTTGTCAGAGATTTGATACTTTAACAAAAAACATTGCTCTAATGTTCTCTCTATTTCTTCAACCTCCCTTTATGAGCTCCTGTACATGTGTGTGAGTGTGACAATGACCTAAGTGATAACCCTGTAAGGCCAGGATGGTACACGGGGTGCAGGTGTAGGTTTTTAATCGTCCAGGCCTGAATGAGGGTCTGTGGGAGTGTGCCTTCTTTAACATTATTGACCAAAAGTGATTATGAGGCCTCCACTGTGTGTGTGTGTGTGTGTGTGTGTGTGTGTGTGAGTGTTCAGGTATTAATCGCTTTATGGGGACCAAAATTCCTCATAATGCTAGGTAAAATCTGTAAAATGGGGACATTTCGATGGTCCTCATAAGGAAATGTGCTGTTTAAACTTTTTGTAAACTATAAAAGAGCAGAAATAGCCTTTCGGTTACTGAGGTTAAGTTTAGTGTTAGGTTTAGGTGTAGGTGTAATATTACTCAGCTATAGTAATGCAGTCTTTAGAATGTCCCCACAAACACAGTAGTGCCAGATATGTGTGTGCGTCTTAACATATCGGTGCATATGTCCTTATATGCTTATGAAACTTCCCAGACTCTTATCTACACTCTTAAATTGATTGTAATGCAGGGGTTCTTTAATGAAATAAATCAGAAGATAAAGGAATGTTTTACATACTTAAATGATTCTTTGTATGGTGACACTGAGCCTCATTCACCAACTGTTCTTAAGAAGAATTTCATGAAGATTCTGACATCAGTGTTTTCTGATTTGAGATTTTTTCTTTGATAAAGGCAGAATCTGGACACACTCACCAGCATTAATGGTTAATGAGGCAATTGCTTAATGAGTTTTCTTAAATTTTACTGTTGTATATTATCGGACATAAATTACAGCAACATTTAAAACACATTGAAGAAAAATACTTGAATGACTCTCTTTGTCACATATAGCAAAAACAAAAAAAGTTATATAACAACATATATATCACTCTTCATGAAACTGAAGTACTTCAAACTGTTTCATCATACAATGATCCATTTAAGCATGCAAATGGTCCTATACCTTCTCATATATCTATCTGAAATGATTATATAACTATATATATCATATAGCCAGTATATAACATTATATGTCATATAGTCTATCTATCTATCTATCTATCTATCTATCTATCTATCTATCTATCTATCTATCTATATATATAGCTATTACTTAGATAATATGTTACATATCATATAATTAATATAGCACTTATATAGCTAATAGCCTATATTTAATTGTTATATATCATATAGTCTATATATATATAACCCTTATATGTTATATAACCAGTATATAACTTATGTATCATAGAGTTTATATATAATCATTATATAATACAGTTTGTTTATAATAATTGTAGATTATATAGTCTGCATATAATCTCTATAGAACATATAGTCTGTAACCATTATATTTCATATAGACTACATAAAGACAACATTTCACATAGTGATTAACTCTGTGTCTTTTATCATATTTGTAGATATTAAATCTGTCTATCCTCGCTGGCCGTAGATAAGCAGTTCTCCCTGCATGCTGTCTGAGAGCTTTATCCCGTGGTGCTTTTCACCCTGTCCGTGCGACCGCGTCACTCTGCATAACCCTCGTTATTGATATTGAACCTATAAGTCTGAAGAATAACATTCTTTATTGCACCCTATCTGTTTGCATTCACCCTCCTTCTTCTGAAGTGGCCCGACTAATGCCTAAACATCCTTGATCCTTTTCACACTGAATTGCAAACGGAGGATTTTCCAGCACTAAGTATCATTAAAGCAGTCCCACTGGCCGTCGTGCTGGGGGTGTCGGGTGGATAATGACATTCCTGAAACCCAGAGATGGCTCCTTAAGTCTCATTGAAGGCAGCAAGAGTGGGTCAGAATCCTCTGGGCTAGCTGCATCCCTCTCAACTACAACTTCTGGAAGTCTCTTCTTTTGCCTTCTACCATACCTGTCCATTCAGCCATGGTGTACCTTTATACACTGAGGATGTCCTATAGTGCAGAGTGATTTATATGCAATATCTGATCATGCATTTGCTCAATGACTATTTAAATTCTATGCTATGCTGCATCAGCTCCCATCCTGAAAGCTACTGTAGTCAATTTAGAGATAATAAAAGCTACAGAGAATAGAAGCGCTCGCAGGTCAAGCCTTAACTCAATGGTATCGGGTCACTTCCCTACATTGGGCTGTGTGGTAGCAGTAGTTATGATTGATAACAGATGAATAATTGCTTCAGAGGCCAGCTGGATAGGAACGCATGGTAGTTTTCGAGGCGCTGTTCTGGAAGAAAGCCGCAAATGTTCCTGTCTGTCTGGCATTGGGAGTCATTTGGAACGACGGCTTCTAGCATGGCCGCTCACTCATCATCTGTAGTGCATATGTAAACAAACAAAGCCAAGCAGACTGACAGGGCTCAATAGCTTTCACCTCTCAGGGATGAACATAATGAGTCTATCTGTGCTTTAGACACAGTGCACTGTTTGTGTTTTGATATGGATTTCCCTGCGTTTGCTTATCTATTAGATATAATAGTGTGGTGATTGAGGTACGTCTGCTCACTGATACTGATCCATGCTCTTTTGACTTCTGTGTTGGATAATTTCTGTCTTCTAATTTACTTCACATTATTAATTACTGCAGAAAATAAATAAAAAGTAAATAAGAGTATGACACATGTGCCTCATGCCTGATAATCTGATCTGCTTGATGAAGTGGTAAAAATGTTCTCAATTTATTGGCTTAGTAGCCATTTTTATTCAGATTCCACATTCACTTGGTCACTCAGCCTAAGTGTGGGTCAGTTGCAGTGATTTATGACAAAATACAGTCACCACTCCTTTCTTTATATCAGCGATTTAAAAGTCTGTTATCTCCACTTTTATCATTTTTAGTTTCTGACATAATTTAAAAATGGCTGTTGCTCTTTATATTGTGAGTAAATTTCATGATGACTACACCAAAAGAAGTGGCCCAAAACGTCTGGTTCCATTGACTTCAATTATAAGCAAAGTAAGTCCTGTAAAGTTCTCATTTTGGAAGATAGTTGATCTTCTTCTACATTTGTGCTGCAGAATGTAATATAAAAGTGTGTATCTCTGTAGAAGGAGAATATTATTTGTCACCTCTTAGATATAATCTCATAGGATATGACACAATGGTATATATATAATGCTGTTTTTTCTCAATGTGTCTTATGTTTTCAGCTTAAATGCATGTGAATGTAAGACAAACCGCAGACTTCCAATCTTCTAAAGCAGATTTTCACTTCAAATGCCTACAGTAGATTCACAGTCTCTCTATTAGGATATTCTCTGGGCTATTTATTGCATTTTTATAGTGGGAAGCTAGGGACACGCAGCCAAAATGATGCTGTAAAAAGCCTGAAGCCTTGACAAGTTTGTGATTTGTAATGATTTGAGCTATTTCTGATTTTTGTAAATAGCTTTAAATGATTTAATGTCTCAAAAATGATGGAAAAAGCAAATTCCAAAAGTTGAGCAATCATAGCCAGCAGCGATATATTACTGCTGATCTCCTTTTTGTAGAATTGTTTTGCTGTTTTTTCACTCTGTCATACATCAGTCATAGTATTAGTCATATTTCATGTTTATTGTGTGTGTGTGTGTGTGAGAGAAAGAGAGAGTCACACACCTCACACCCCTCTACCTCCCTTACTTCTCTAGGCAAACAGCTGAAGTGTTTTCCTTTTGCTCCTCAGCACCTGCCCACTCACCTGAAGCCATTTATGCCTTTTCATCTGTTCTTCTCTCCCTTTTTCTCTCGTTCTCTACCTCTCATTTTTCTCTCGCTCCACTTCAGACATCTTACCCAAATCAAAGAGGCCGAACACTGTTAGCTGAACTCTACACCAGTGTCGTATCAGCGGGTGTTTGATGGAACAGCCCTGGGTCATTTGAGCACCCATGTGCTGCTTTTGTCGCCGGGTGCCGGCATAAACCCATGCTGCCATTACCACTACAGCCCTGTGGCCTGTGTGTGTGTGTGTGTGTGTATGTGTGTGTGTGTTTGGCAGATCTTGCTCAGTAAATGAAACCAGAAGATGCTGGTGGTTTGGAATGGGACAGGAGTAAGGATCACATGCTAACTGGGACTATTAGAGCACATTAATCCTGACAAGTATTGTATAGGGAGCCAGGGAGGCTTTTGTCGTATGTCTATGCAAATAGAAATTGGACATAGTAGCTAGAATACATTCATCCTGACATGTTTTATGTTGTCAGTCACCCACAATTTAACAAAGTTAATTACAGCAAAATATATATGTTTAATAATAATATTGCTTCTGTCAGTACAAAACCTTGTATGTCCTTTTTTATATTTTTCCTTTTTTTTTTGCAAAGACCAGCCAGACTGCATATTGTGATAAAATTTGATCACCCCAAGTCTAAGAAAAATGCAAAAAAAAAAAAGAAAATACTTGAAGTGAAATCTTTTTACATTGACTTCCATTAAAAGTTCAGACGGTTTTTTCCTTCTCCTGTAAAGTTCCACTTTTTTTCACTTTTGTTCAGACTACAGCTATATATATAAGGTATTGATATATATGACCTCATTACATGCTTCACTAGTAAACATTACCCTTTCTACAGTATCTGAGCAACACTAATCAGTAAATACATTACAAAATATTCACTTTGACTCGCCTATTAAAATAAATCTAGAATCAAAATCATGTTTTTTTATTTTAGAATTACTCAAATAATTCTTTTTGTTTAATCTAAGAGTCTACATTACAAGAACAAATGGTGAACTAGGGCTGAAATAGTTGAGCTGCAACATTAGAAGAGATGAGCACTAATTACCACTCCTAACACGGCAGGAGCGCTGAAGCTCCTCGCGAAGACAACAATATAACCTCCCTCATCAGTCTCGCCGCTGTCTGAGTCCTTAACTCTGACCAAAACTGTCCTTCACATCACACGTCCAGCCCCCGAAACGTGAACGGACACAAGAGAGCACAGAGCAAGCGAGGAAAAGACAGGGTAGCCTTTTCCGTTCCACCAGAGACTGAGGTTAAGATTCTTTGGACTGAGGAGAGAAGATTTTTCCACGCAGTCAACTGAAAGTGCACTACATCTTCTGCCCTATGAAAAATGATCATTGACCACCAGTCTCCTCAGTGCTGCTGGAGAAATTGATGCGGAAAGTAGAGATTGTAACTACTCACCACCAGATGGGATAGCCTCCAAGCACCCGAGAGCTGGACAACCACATGTACATTATATATCCAACAAGGTACAAATCCATGAGGTATGTCTTGTGTGGATAGCAGAGGTTTATTGATCAGTACATAGAGTTTCCAGAGAGGGGGCGAAAATCAAGTTCCCGGCAGATCTTAAAGGAAAGACTTGGATGGTTAGAATTGAAAATAAAAAAAATCCTCTTGGTTTATTTTAGGACAGGAAAGTGTGTCTGTCTCCCAGTAGTTAGAGGAGTAAATGTCTCACACACTCGCACACACGCTCCTACCCGTCCTTTCTATCCCTCCCTCTCTCTGAGCTTCTTCCCTAAGGTACATATCTTTTTCTCTCCCCACTTTTTTTTCCCCCTCAGGATGTCTCATCCAAAGGGCCAATATTAGAGAGAGAGAGAGAGAGAGAGAAGATGAGCGAGGTTTGGAGATGTCAGCTGGCAAGCCAATCACAGAGCATGGCCTTAGGTTACGCAAAAAAAATTATTATTCCTGCCCATCTGTCAATCACACACCACCCCCTGGTAATGTAGCAAAGAAAGACAGAGAGAGAGAGAGAGAGAGAGAGAGAGAGAGGGAGAGAGAGAGAGGAGGGGAGGTGTAAGAATGAAAAGATGGCAGAGTTTGAGGAAGGTAGATTTATCTCCTAATGATCTGAAGGAAGCCGCAGCCTAGAAACAAAATCTGCAGCTTGACTCCTTTTTTAAGAGCGTTTATCCCAACTCATCGATCCTGCAGCATGTACAGACTCTCTCAGCCATGGTGGGAAATGCTGGAAAATGTCCCCGCCAGGACAGGACACAAAGGCAACACAATAAAGCAATAAAAAAGGTTGGTGGCAGGGCCAGGCACGCAGTGATATATGCCCCTATGGCCCAAAGGCAGCACATTTTACATGAACGCTATTGTCATTCGGATGGGCTGAGGTGCAGACGATGCTGGGACAGAGACACGGCACTAAAAGATGACGTTACATTGTGTTTGTAACAAGTCTTAGCCTTGGGCTTGCCCTCATTAAGTGAGGCGAAAGAGAAAATCCAGTTTCTGCTTGCTGCAAACAGGTCTACTCGCCACACCTGGAAATGACTGAAAATAGGCAGATAGCATTATTTTATAATGAGCTGGAGACTTAAAGGCTTATTCTTCAGCAAATTAAGGAATATAATCTTAAAAAGTAAGAAACTGAAAGTCAGTTTTATCTACAAGTGACACCTCCACCTCTTTGAAAGATCAGAAGCTGATATGGCCATGCCTCAGAGATGACAGGCTCTCCTCGCTCTCTTTGAGCCTCTGTTCTTCTCTCTTTCCCGGATTGGGCAGCAGGGAGTCCGGAGGATTTGAGGCTCGGCCTCCCAGCAGGGAGAAGTGGCAGTCCAGGACGGAGAGAGAGTGAAATCTCTGACCACAGTCTAGAGGTCACTTTCCCAGTGCCCTGCATTCTTCTCCCCATACCCTTTATTCTTCACATCAAAAGGACCTATAGCTGCCTGCGGCTGAGCTTCTGCCATGGGGGGCCATCCATTCGGAGATCCGCTGTGCCTTTTTGGTGGACACGGCCCTTTTTTACGCCACATTTTTTGTACCTTATCCTTTCAGACTGGAGATTTAGACCTGCGATAAAAGTTACCCTTTTATATTTAGGTTGAGAATGGAGTGACCCCCTTAGGCCAACGTTGTATGAGACCAGTTCCTTATTCTCATAACTACATGACCTGCAAATTGGCTTTGTTAACCAATTAATAATAGTAGATAATGGAGAATAACCCCTTGAACTCATTAAGTAATTAATAAGTAAATTAAGTAGCTATGAACTGTTTAGTCAACTGAATAACACATATGCAGGGTCATACATTACGGAAAAGGGTATTTTTTAAAAATTGGGACAAAAGTATTGGGACACATTCTGATTCATTGTTTCAAGGTAATTAAAAAAAAATATCCAGCTTTTGTTGGAGCCACCCTTGGCTGTCTGGGGAAGACTTTCTTTTAGATTTTGGGGCATTGCTGTAAGGATTTGATTGCATTCAGCGAGAAGAGTATTAAATGTTGCAGAGAACACAGTTCTCGATGCTGGCTCAATACCCCTGGCATTAGACATGGTGCCAATAGATTCTTGATTAGTCCTATTCTATTGGCAGTACTTCTCTAAAGGGACTAGACAAAGTGCATTTGTCCATCGGTGTCAACTTAAAGAAGCTGAATGCATTCATTAGAAGGTGTGTCCACAAACATTCAACAGTTTAAGTGCCACCAAGACCCCCCATGATGAAGGAAATTATGTGTGTCTGTACAGTCATGCTGTAATGCAGAGAACCTGTTAGTGAGAGCACAGGTTGAAGAATGTGTGTGTGTGTGTGTGTGTGTGTGTGTGAGAGAGAAAGAGATGTTCTTAATAGAGAAAGAACCCAGGTCTGCTTTCCATCAGCAGCGTTGTTGAGCTGCGAGGCGAATGTGCCGAGATCAGCGGTTCGATCGGACTCACAGCATTCTTGAGAAGTGACAGCCAGGGCCCTTCATGCCAGGAATGGCTGGGAAAGCGTGACAGGAGCGTAATTTACAAGTTGGAGGCGGGGAACGGTCTGCGGTCGACCTCTCGACAACATTGAAACCACGTTTCCCAGGTCAAGGCCGCGACATGATAAACTAAATGAATTAGAATCTGCTGGATTCCCATCCCAGGGGACTCCACCACACAGTGCGAGTGTAGGACCAGCGCCATCAAGTTGTATTCCACGGATATGAATACCAGTGAGGCTCTTCTGTCCACCTGTTTTTGCAGAAGTTGAATCAACTCTGATATCAGTTGCAGTTTAGTGGGAGTGGCCACTACAGCATGGAAATGAGAAGCAGTGCCTGATCCCTCAGGCCTGTCAATGGAAATAAAGAGGCTGGGGCTGGAGCTTTGACCCTGAGGTCAGGAGTCTCTCATCCTCCCTCATTTAGATGTGTTTGTGGACACTCCTGCTTTTTATTAGTGGACGGCTAATACATCAGCAGCAGCAGCCCATCAATATGAGAAAGCCACGAGTTTGCCTCATTTTCATTTTTTTCTCTCCAGATTCATCACCGTTTGAGTTGTAATGTCAAAGCACGGATGAAGAATTCTTGATAGATTTATGGATGTTTTAAAATGAACTAGGCAAGGAAATGATGTTCATGTGCAAAATGAGAAAATTCCAATGTGTTCGAGTCCTCATCTGTGTTTCCATGTTCTCCTCGTGTCTGTCTGAGTCCAAAAACATGAAGGCCTGATGAATCGGGGACTCTAAATGGTCTGTGTATGGGTCTTTGTGAGTGTGTGCCCAGCGATGGATTGGCGCCCTGTCCTGGGCTTAGCTAGGATAGTGTTTAATGCCCTGCCCTGCGACCCCATTAGGATTAAGTGGAAGATGATGGATGGATGGATGGATGGAAAATTCCAATGTTTGCCCACAACATGTACAAAAGTTTGGGAACACCACTTTTTATTCATATACAGACATTAATGATCAAATGCACACACAACTTGTCTAGTCCCTGTAGAGAAGTATTGCCAATAGATTAGGACTAAACATCATTATTGGCACCACCAGGTGTGCGCTAGACATTGATCAGTGGAACTGGACCCACTGTTGAACTGGGTTGGGGATGAGGTGGTGGTGGTGGTGATGGCCCAACATCCTGACTGAACGTTCTTGTGGCTGAATGCTCACAACTCTTTTTAATTCCCTTGATTTCAGAGGAAAGATGTCCCAATACTTTTGTCCATATAGAAGGCAGCGACATACACAGTGGACCCCTGCGGTGCAGGTTTCTAGGGCGACCCGAGGAAGGCCTAACTCTTTCTCAAGCCTCTCTTTTAGTGGGTCGGTCAGCACGGTTACAAAGCGCGACATGTGTAGAGCCACCCCCAAAGCCTCTCTCTCTCTCTCTCTCTCTCTCTCTCTCTCTCTCACACACACACACACACACACTCAATCCGGACAGTGTGGCCGGACATAGGCAAGCAATAAAACCTGGATTAGCAGGGCATCCACACACAGCACTACAGCGAGAAAGTTTCTTAACCCGCCTGGCCCGCCCTCTCCTCACACATGGCTTTTCTCTCTTTCATTCTCTCAATCTCTCCTCCTTTTGTATCCGTCCCTCTGCCCTCCTCTTCCTCTGACCCCCTTTTTCTTCTAAGAATTTCATTATTTGTTATTTCCACGTTTGGGATAAAGAGGATCTTATGAATTAGCTTGTTCCTGCTACTTGTATGGGAAGTCTGGTTAATACTCCGGGAGCCGTAATCCCTTTTTTGATTCAGTAGCTGATCCTGTGTCTTGGTAAAACCCAACACATTATAGCTGATATGTGTCTGTGTGCATGTGTATGAGTGCATATGCATGCACTAGTGCAGTCGTGGAGCACATGTGAGCAGAAATGTGCAAGTGTATTAGTACAAAAGTGCAAAATTTGGTTTGCTTAAATAGGAGCCATCTGCAGGATCTGGTCCCAGCAGCATGTCCTGGAAATGGGAGCATTTGTATAATATCACTGCTTTTGTCCCTACTTTGTAAGCTGAGGACAAAGCCTAGACACCCCCCTCCTCTTCACCCCCCCATCCCCCAAACAAACCTTTTTCATTAGGGCAGCAAACACTTTCTCCTTCAATAGCTGAATGACCATGAGCCCATTGGGTGAGCGCCGCATCTCCACAGGCAAGCCACTGCTCTCTCCTCTCAGGACACACAGCCCGCTTAATTAAACCTCACTTAAGCCGGACAATAAGCTTTCGAGCAGGTCTGGGCTTGGCGGGGCTCTCCTCGTGGGCCGGCCCCCGGTATTCATGACCCTTGTAAAGCAGAAGCTCCACGAGAGAGAGAGAGAGAGAGAGAGAGAGAGAGACAGGGAGAAAGAGAAGTGTGTGTGTGTATGTATGGGGGGGGGGTATTACGTGCCAAAGACTTTGTTCACACAAGATGAAGAGTCAACAGCCACCCCCTCGCCATCTCTCTCCTAATAACCACCTTTAGAAATCCCCCCCCACACAAAACACAATGCTCTCCTCCTACTCCCCTCCTCTCCCTCTCAACTACCCTCCAGGACAATGCCCGAGGCCCCGCAGGCCCTCCCCAACACCCTCAGCCTCCTAACAGACACTTCTTTTATTGAAATTCTTTGGTGTTCTAATCCTCAGCTTCCTCTATGGAGCAACAATGGCGTCTCAGGGGCTACAGCCTTTTCCAGCGTGGCCGTCTTCAGACTGGTCCGGGTCACAAAGTCCTCTGCTCTTGCCTCTGTGGTGCTCAACTGTCTTGTCCAGCAGCCTAAGAGGATGGAAGACACATGTGATTGATGTGAATCAACATTTCAGTCAGTCATAAGTCTTAAGATTGACAACAAACCCTTTCGGAGTCTCTGCAGTAGGGTTGATAGATTTGCATTGTAGACAATAGAATTTTGGTTTTTATGACCCTTTTACAGCCGTTTTCACTGATAGACACACTTACATCACTCTGTATGTCTACTGATGTACTGATCACACAAAGAGTCATCTCCCAGTCAACTTAACAGAGTATGTACCATGTGCATGCTTCAGTTCATACTCACTGATGTGATGGTAGTGACATCTGTTGGTTGTTTTGTGCACTCACTGGAGAAATTCACATCACTGACTTTGGAGACCTTTACTGTTATTTGTTAGACAATATGAAAGTGTGTAAAGCTATCTGGAGTAGATATACACCTACATGTTGAATCAAATGTTTAATGTATGGTGTATTGTAGGATGATTAGCACATTTAGATAATTGGCTAATTACAAATATACACTCACTGGCCATTAAGGACACTGAAAATATACAGTGGTGCTTGAAAGTTTGTGAACCTTTTAGAATTGTCTATATTTCTGCATAAATATGGATATACACAAGTCCTTAAAGTAGATAAAAAGAACCCAGTTAATCAAATGAGATAAAAATATTATACTTGCTCATTTATTTATTGAGGAAAATGATCCAATATGTCCTATTTGTGAGAGGCAAAAGTATGTGAACCTCTAGGAATCACAGTTAATTTGAAAGTGAAATTAGAGTCAGGTGTTTTCAATCAATGGAATGACAATCAGGTGTGAGTGGGAACCCTGTTTTATTTAAAGAACAGGGATCTATCAAAGTCTGCACTTCACAACACATGTTTGTGGAAGTGTATCATGGCATGAACAAAAGAGTTTTCTGAGGACCTCAGAAAAAGAGTTGTTGATGCTCATCAGGCTGGAAAAGGTTACAAAACCATCTCTAAAGAGTTTGCACTCCACCAATTCACAGTCAGACAGATTGTGTACAAATGGAGGAATTTGAAGACCATTGTTACCTCCTCAGGAGCGATCGACCAACAAAGATCACTCCAAGAGCAAGGCGTGTAATAGTCAGCGAGGTCACAAAGGACACCAGGGTAACCTTTAAGCAACTGAAGACCTTTCTCACATTGTCTAATGTTAATGTTCATGAGTCCACCTTCAGGATAACACTGAACAACACTGGTGTGCATGGCAGGGTTGCAAAGAGAAAGCCACTGTTGTCCAAAAAGAACATTACTGCTCGTCTGCAGTTTGCAAAAGATCACATGGACAAGTCAGAAGACTATTGGAAGAATGTTTTGGTGGACGGATGAGACCAAAACAGAACTTTTTGTTTAAATGAAAAGTGTTATGTTTGGAGAAAAAGAAAACACTGCATTCCAGCATAAGAACCTTATCTCATCTGTGAAACATGGTAGTGGTATCATGGTTTGGGCCTGTTTTGCTGCATCTTGGTGAGGATGACTTGCCATCATTGATAGAATAATGAATTCTGAATTATATCAGAGAATTCTAAAGGAAAATATCAGGACATCTGTCCATGAACTGAATTTCAAGAGAAGGTGGATCATGCAACAAGACAACGACCCTAATCACACAAGTTGTTCTACTAAAGAATGTTTCAAGAACAGTTACTGGAAACATTTATTCATTCATTCATTCATTCATTCATTCATTCATTCATTATCCCACCCACTTAATCCTTACCAGGGTCGTGGTTAGTCCCCTACCCCCTCACTGGGCGCAGGGCAGGGCATTACACTATTCAACCAAGCCCAGGACAGGGCGCCAGTCCATCACTGAGTGTACACATATGCACGTACACATATGCACGCACACGCACACACACACACAAAATTTAGAGTACCCAATCCACCTGACCTCCATGTTTTTGGACTGTGGGAGGAAACCAAATGACCTGTGTCATTACTTGAGCATGACCTCAAAGCTATTATACAGGTCATGGAGATTGTTCTGTTTCACTCGTTTGCTCTTTGTCTTTCACTTGACCAGTATTTGACTGATTATATTCACCTTATCTGTCACATGTGTGTGTTGTCTTTCTGTAGAAGAGGTGTATCAAGGCCTTACTAGTCTCATTTTTGTAGAGCTGCATCATTTGTTCAACCAAATGTGATGTATTTAAATAGGTAAGAATATTTGTACTCATCCAAGATTGATTTGATTCTTGTTGAGGCTTGTTGCCATTCTCATTCCAGAAATGTGATGTTTTTATGTGTCAGTGGTGTTGTATACCATCCATGGTGTAATGAGTGTCGACAACAAAGCATTTAGTCTGAATAGCCTCCAGATGTGTGCAATGCCTTCATTGCAAAATTGATGTTACCAAGTTTGAGTCCTTGAGCAAAAGAAAGACAATATTACTACAACACATCTACTAGTGCAATGTTCTCCCCAAAGGCATTTGATAGAGGCAAGACATCAAATTTCATCTGGAAACATAGATACCAGGACCTGGGGCCTGCAACATTGGAGAATCTCTGTAACAATGGTGTTCTGTGCTCTTAGACATAATTAAACAGGTTTTAAAACGTGGTACCGTCTCGCCAGGAGGGCCATGGAATGAAAGTGGAGAGACCACAAGGCTTTGAAGTCATCTGCCCTCAGTACATTTTAATGGTTAGTATAAGCAGTGAAAGCTATGCTGAACCATGATTCATATTTCTATTCCCAGCAGGATTGAGGAATGAGCTAGTACAGCATTGAGCATGTCCAAAAGTTTGTGGATGCTACTTCTAATGAATGCATTCAGTTACTTTAAATTGACAAAGATGTACAGCCTGTCTAGTCCTTGGAGAGAAGTACTGCCAAAGGACTAGAATAGGACTAACCATGAACCTGTTTACACCATGTCTAATGCCAGGTGGGCTAGATATTAAATTAGATTCAAATATACATGTAAATATATTCTGGAGCATTGTAGACATAATATACAGGGGTTAGACAATGAAACTGAAACAGCTGTCATGTTAGTGTGGGAGTCTGGTGGCCAGTCTTCATTAATGTCACATTGCACCAGTAAGAGCAGAGTGTGAAGGTTCAGTTAGCAGGTAAGAGCACAGTTATATAGTATATTACAATGCACACAACATTATGGTGACATACCAGAGTTCAAATGGCGCATCTGTGACCAAGACAGCAAGTCTTTGTGTCTAAATATTATTGAGCCACTTTGGGGTGTTTTGGAGGAGCGAGTCAGGAAACGGTTTCCTCCACCAGCATCACGTAGTGACCTGACCACTATCCTGCAAGAAGAATGGCTTAAAATCCCTCTGACCACTGTGCAGGACTTGTAAATGTCATTCCCAAGATGAATTGACGCTGTATTGGCTGCAAAAGGAGGCCCAACACCTACTAATAAATTATTGTGGTCTAAAACCAGGTGTTTCAGTTTCATTGTCTAACCCCTGTATATGTTGAATAGAAATACTATAAACATGATGTACAGATGGAATAATTTACTGGTTAAGTCACAGTGGAAGTGTTGAATATGTGTTTATTAATTATATGTGCTGAATATGTAAAAGCTGTGATAATATAATATGCAATTTACTTAAAATGTATAGCTGATACAGAAGAATGTAGTGCAGTCACTAACCAGAGTTCAGATGTGTGGGTGTTAACAGTGACTAGAGTTCAGTAAGGCGACAGCTCTGGGGTAAAAGTTGTTCTTCAGTCTGCTTGTCCTGGTCTAGAGGCACCTGAAACACCTGCCAGAGGGCAAAGGGGCAAACAGTCTATGAGCAGGCTGGGAGGAGTCCTTAAGAATGCTGCGAGCTTGACTCGGACAGTGTTTCCTCTGGACATTCTCAATCGATGGAAGTTGAGTCCCTGTGATCTTCTGAGCTGTTTTCACCACTCGCTGTAGTGACTTGTGATGTACGACAGTGCAGTTCCCATACCAGATACAGCTGGTTAGGATACAAACCGGATTCCAAAAAAGTTGGGACACTAAACAAATTGTGAATAAAAACTGAATGCAATGATGTGGAGATGGCAAATGTCAATATT
>BRDA01082356.1:0-10823 GCA_036984385.1 Crenuchus spilurus | reverse complement strand
ATGCCAATGAGTCTTCAGCAACACTCTCCTAGGAGATCTTCTAGAGCTTCCTCAGATTGTCACACCT
The DNA here is from genome assembly GCA_036984385.1 of Crenuchus spilurus. NCBI lineage: Eukaryota > Metazoa > Chordata > Actinopteri > Characiformes > Crenuchidae > Crenuchus > Crenuchus spilurus. Next base: position 10,756 of record BRDA01082356.1, on the reverse strand, counting down.
ACAGAACCCTAAAAAGAACCTCCAGGAACCTTTTACCTTTGAAAACCCAATACATTACTGTTTCTTGATAGGGACCTTGTTCTTGGAGATACAGTCTCCATCTTTAAAAGTTCAAATGATTCCTAAAAGGACTGTAATTTTAGGAATGGTCCTCATGGAGCCTTGATTTTGAGGAGTGTACAGCACAAATGTTCAGTGAGCTTCCAGTGGAGAGTAGCAGGGTTTGGATTTTAAAGAAGTAGAAAGTCTTGAAATGCTGGAACCACTGGCAGGTTCCGGATATTTAACTCTTAGAACCCAAACCACGTTATGGTGGGTGTGTGATGAGAATCATAGATGTAGAAGAGGTGGTACAGTGCAGAATGTCTCAGATGTTAATGATAAAGGAGTGATTGTATTTGGGGGTTAAAGGTCAGAGTGTGAAGGAAGTAGCTGAATGTGCAGGTGTATGAAGTGTACAGTCATACAGGTCTACCAGCAGTGCTAACAATGCCAGTCTACAGGACATTCTCCTCAGAACTGAGGCTGGACAGGGACCACTGGCGGGTATCACAGCTTGTGATTTTAAAATTTTAAGACAAGAATTAATTTTAGAAGTCAACGCAGGTCCTTCACAACCAGTTTCTGAAAGAATTTTCCACAGAGACCTGCAGAGCATCAACATATGGTCCCAGTCCATCAGTTTCATCCACAATTCTGAGGAGAACGTCCTGTAGACTGGCATTGTTGGCACTGCTGGTAGACCTGTATGACTGTACACTTCATACACCTGCACATTCAGCTACTTCACATAAATACAATCACGCCTTTATCATTAACATCTGAGACCCATTTTCTACACATCGTACAAGACATTGACCGCGTAAGTCCCATCACACCCTGCAGGTATTTATAGCCTGATCCTCCCTGTGCAGCGCCATCTGCAGGAGCCTGATGTTACTACCACCTTAAACATGCAAAGTGACTACAGTTTATTGTCTGTAGAGGTTATCCTGCAACTAAATGCATGAAATGAGCCCGTAGCTGGAAGAGTTACGTAAGAAGACAATTGATAAATGGGGTTAATTTAGAAAAGATCCATATTTATGCAGTTTTCAAAGTAACAGCTGCTAAACAGACCTGTGTGTGAGGCTTTCTGTAGCCCTCTTCATTCTGTGTAATTACTTCTTCAGCTGCTTTTGTAGACGCTTTAGGCCATAAGTGCCGTTTTCTTCTGCAAAACTAAAGTCAACTAGCGAAAGCTCGGCGCTGAAGAACAAAAACACTAAACAAATATGAATGTCACGCAAAATAAGGGAATATATTATCAAAAAGATTCTTATTTATATGGTAATACGTGTGAACGTGCCTATGATATGTAATGTTATCTGATGGTTATCCGCGGTTTTCGCGGCCGGTTTGTGTCTCGGACGGAGTGAGAGTGTGTTTGTGTATTTAATAAAGTGAAAAGGCCAGCGTGATTTGCACGGCCGCTAAATGAAAAGAACAGCACCCTGCTGCTGGCCTGATAGACTGCTCAGCAACAATCTCAACACATCTCAAACCCTTTATTTGTTTGTTTGCATGTTTATGTTGTTTTCTTCTCTTTGCGAGGACCAAAAACCTTCATATTCATGATAACACGAAGGTCTGACGCTGTGCGGACAATCTGCAAGCGAGCAGAAGCGTTAATTGATTAGAATTTGACTTTTTTGTTAGTTTATCTGAATAAAAACTCCGTAAACTCGTGAGTCTGATGTTCAAAGCAGCTTGTTTTCTTCTGAATGATGATTGGAAAGCATTTTACTTATTACCATTCTTATTATTTGTTCTTGTAGGTTGTTGTTATTGTTTTAATGACTATAATTTATTCATAAAAAGGTCCAACGCCTCTCCAGTCACAGCTGTAGTGTCCAAACTCTTCTGACTGAGACATGGTGTCTGATCTCATGGTGTCCAGTCTGTCCTGACATTCACATTGTCTCCACTATCCTCTGCTTGACCCATTGTGTCTGATCTGTGGTGTCCAATCTCTCCCGTCTTACTCGTGATGTCTCATGTCTGCATACACACTGTCTGATCTTCTGACCCCATCAGACATCATGTCTGATCTCAAATAACCTCTCATCTGGCCTATGATGTCTGATCTATCGTTTCAAAACTTGCTGTACAACCTCTCATGTCTGATCCCTCGTTTCTGAACCAGTGTCTAATGTCTCTTGTCTGATCTCTCACATGGTGTCTGATCTCTCCGCTGTGAGGGACATGTCATCCAGATTCTCCTGTCTAACAAGTGTCTGACCTCTCTTGTTTCTCATGATGTCTGATCTCTCCTGTTGGACCCATGGCATCCAGCCTCTTCTGTCTAAACCGAGGTGTGTGACTCCTGTCTCACCTGTAATCTCTCCTGTCTGACTCAAGGTGTCCAGTTTATCGTCTGGCCAATGGTGTCTGATCTTTCTTGTCATATGCAGTGTTTCTGATCTCTCTGTTCTGCATCAAGGTGTCCAATGTTTTATTGGGTTGGAACACTCCTAACCTATGGTGTCCAGTCTCTCCTGTCTGAGTCCAATTTTACTTGCTGACTGTTGTCTGATCTCACCTGTTGGGTCCAATCTCTCCAAGTGTCTCTTGCCTGACATGTTTTTGTGACATTTCCTCTCTGACCCGAAAGGTATCAGACCTCTTTTGTCCAATTGATGGTGTCCAATCTCTACTTTGACCATTGATAACTAGAAGTTCTAACAGATTCCAGCTCTGTGCTCTGTTTCTGGTGTTTGTCCTTTACAGTACAGGTTTCTCTTTGAGGTTCAGGACCGGTGCAGATGTGGCAAACACAATGGCACCAGCATCACCTATAAAGATTTCTCTAGTAAACCAGACGACATGATTAGACCCACACCTGAGCTTTCTCACAGCCTTAAAAAAGCCAAAAAGACCAGATTTCATCCAATCAGGGCCTTAAAGGAATTGCATCTCCTCGGTCAAAAAGGGATCAATTTTGTAGGTAGAAAAAAAAAAGTAAATTCATTCTTTATTTCAGACGTGAGCTCCATCTCCATTTAAATTGCCTTCTTATAAAGAATCAGATCTCATCTTTGTCGAAGTTTCAAAGTTCAAGCTGCTCGCTCTCATCGGACAACATGAGCAAAATGGCAGATATTGATGAAGCATCAGCAGATCAAAGTGGGTTTGTCCCCTCAATGCTCTTCAAAGTGCTGAGTTAGCATGCAGCTAACACTGCTAACAGGGCTACAGCATAGCCTCAGATCGCTGAAAATACAATGCAAACATCAATAGCTGTTTATGCTAGCATCCACTACATTCTTATAAAGGTGTCATACATTTGATACCAGTGCCAAGTCCAGTATCACAATACTCCAGCAACAACAGTGTCAAAACAGTAAGAGTGTCATAAATCGATATTCTGATTAAATCTGCTCTAAACTTAGACTTTCCAAAAACCTGATTTCAGATGTGCTGATGTATTATTAAAAAAAACTCTAAAAATTTCTAGCCAAGACTTTTGAGCTCAGAACTGAATAAACAGAGGTGTTGGCTACACACTGCTCATTACAGTTTCTAGACATTGTATGTGGTTTTATTTATAAAGCTTAACTAATGTGAGGCGACACTCTGTTTTCTTCAGCCACTAATCCTACATTGAATATTTATGAGATACTGCAGGTGTGAAAAATCAGGTGAGAGGTCATGGTTCAGATTCACATTCCACAGATTCCTGGCCGCTGGAATCCTCCAATGGAATGTCTGGAATTGCCATGTCATTATCATATGTCTTTTGGCAGAGAAATATGTGCGGCTGTCGGAGTTGTTCTCACAGACGTGTCTCTGCTTATTTAAGCTCCTCTCACAAATATCTAAAAACATTTAGATTCAAGCTGTATACAGTATATTTGAAAAGTAGACCCTTTAAGGCTTCAGTTGTGTGTTTCATTTTGTTTGTAGGATAAAATCTTGCAGAATTATGTTAGTGTTTATGTGGAATTTCAGTTTTGTTCCCACAGGCAGGTATGCCAACTCCAAAGGCTTAATCACTTTAAAAATGCCTTTTTTAAAGCTTCAGCCCAGATTACATCTCAACCTGATCATGGCAATGAAATACTGTGTCTAGTTCTAGATATCACCATGTTGATCATTGGAGTCAACTAGAACTGCTAGTTTTAGTTTAGTGTTGATGAACCAACTAAAATAGAAAAAACAGATCATTTACATACACTATATGTCCAAAAGTTTGTGGACAGCCCTTCTAATGAATGCATTCACGTACTGTAAGTTGCCTCATTGCTAACACAGATGTGCCAATGTACACATAGCTTATCTAGTCCCTGTAGAGAAGTACTGCCAATAGATTAGGACTAAACATGAACCCGTTGTCCCCATGCCTTATGCTGGGCATGGACAAGAGGGCACAATATTGAGCTTTGGAGCAGTGGGGCTGATCTCTCCAATACTTTTGGCATGAGTTTGGGAGGTGTTGATCGTCCAAAATACTGGCTTTTAGCAATCAAAACACTGAAAGCAATACTCCAAAGCCTTCCCCAGACAGCCGAGACAGTTACTCCAAAAAAAGCAGAATAAACTCTTTAGTAGCCCTAATTTCAGTAGAAACAAGGAGCAAACCGCTGATCCAATGCTGGTTTTAAAGGTCCAGTAATGGAAAAAATAGTCTAAGTCTTACAGAGAGGCTGGAAATGGTCATGTAAACATGAATCGTGATCATCGTAACCTACAAGACAGATTTTTGTCCTTTAAAAGTGCAAAGAAAAGCAGGTGCATTGAATTTTATAAGCACAGTTGTGAACATTATTTTTAAAGAAATGAATTATTCACATGAGTGGCGAGCATGAGAAGCTGATCTTAGCGTGGCCGTTGAGATGAATGTTGGTACACGTCAGAATGCCGGAGCTGTGTGTATTACTCGTGGGCACATGGAGAACATGGAAATGCCAGAGAATGTATGTAGATTGGCTTTTGAAAGATGGCAGTAGTGTGCAGCTGCTGCAGGATGATTAGCATGGATAAGGTGGCAAAGGATGTGTTCTCCACCCCCCATCAGGGCCAGACGGTGGGATTATTTTGATCTGGCAGTAGATGATGTAATGGAGCTGCATCCCTGCACATGTTTAATGAATGTGGTTTACTCGGTGCTGGGCTGATACTCATGCGAGGCTAGTGGTCGCCTCTGGTCTCCATCATTATTATCATCACGGCTGCGTGTGAACCAGCTCAGCTGACTCTCTGCGGGACAGATTTCACACTGGAAACGCTCTCGACTGAAAAGCGAAGCCCCTTTCAGCTCGCGTGTCTTTACAGGGAGAATGTGGACGTGTACAATTCACTGTTTAAGAATAATGCATACAAAACGAACGCTTTACTGGCTACTGAATGTTCCCATTCAGGTTAATGAACCTGTTATTGTAATAGTTTAATAGTTCTTGGTTCAAATGTACAGTTCTAAGAAAAATATTTGACTGGGGTAGAATCCTTCTGTTATTATGTTCTATAGATGTTTAAAGATGTTGTTAAAGCATAAAGTTGGTTCTTTATACTCAACCATGTTAAAGTTTACATACTGTGATGGTTCACCACCAATTTTTTGCCATTTTCTCCAAGAAAGAATAAGATTATTTTAATAGTGTACTTTGTAGTTCCCTACTCTTTTGATTCCAAGACATGCAGCACTGCTGTTGTCCCTGATTTTGTTGATATGGTCTTCCTAGGTGGTTGCTATTATCTCTGAAATGGTTACTAAGGTCTTCCTAGATGGTTGCTATGATCTCTGAAATGGTTACTAAGGTCTTCCTTGGTAGTTGCTATGATCTCTGAAATGGTTACTAAGGTCTTCCTTGGTGGTTGCTATGGTCTCTGATGTGGTTGCTATGGTCATCCTAGGTGGTTGCCATGGTCTCTGATGTGGTTGCCATGGTCTTTGATGTGGTTGTTATGGTCTTTGAAGTGATTGCCAAGTTGTGCTTAGGTGGTTGCAGTGGTCTCCTGAGAGGTTATTACGGTGTTGTTAAAAATGGTTGCTATGTTCTTTGAAGTGGTTGATATGGTTTTTGATGTGGTTGCTATGGTGTGCTTTTGTGGTTGCTAAAGTTTTTCTAAGTGGTTGCTATGGTCTCTGATGTGGTTGTTAAGGTCTTCTTGGTTTGCTATGATCTCTGAAGTGATTACTAAGGTCTTCCTTTGTTGTTGCTATGGTTTTTGATGTGGTTGCTAAGGTGTGCTTATGTGATTGCTATGGTCTCCTGAGTGGTTGTTGAGGTGTTGCTAAAAATGGTTGCTGTTTTCTCTGAAGTAGTTGCTAAGGTTTAGCTGCATGGTTGCTATGGTCCACCCTTGCTTTGGTGTTTTCACCCAGTGGTGGTCCTGACACTTTCCTCACTGCTTCTGTGTTCATTATAGAGGTTAACTGGTCCACTGTGGAGCCTGTACCACTTGTTGGAGTCCTTGTTCCCCTTTAGCATCAATGGCATGTGGGGCACCTCTGTTATGCTGTTGGGAGGCACTCATTGTACGAGCACTCGGTGCACCTTCACTATGGCGGCTCTAGAACCTAAAAAGTTGGTGGTTTCTGAGTAGCTACCACCCCCATGCTTAACCCAGTACCATATTATCAGCCCTTTTGGACATCAGTCACAAGATGATGGTTTTACACTGTTACAATTGATTGGTGTGCTCAATTACATTAAACACCATCACGTGACATCTGTGATGTTCCGGGCAAACCAGACTTTGTCACAATGTTCTGATATGACTGTATGATTGTTTTTCTGATTTTCATGAGCAATAGGCCTGAAGGCTTAAAATACATGTTATGAATATAAAATATGACAGTTTAGCTCAATTATGAACAATAGTGATTTGCACTGTAGTGTTACACATCATTAATTACCGAAGGTTTTATAGGAAAATCTCAGGATTGTGGTCGTTTAAAGATGTCTGAATTCGTGCACCTACTGGCTTCCCGAATGCTGTTTTAATGCACTTTGCGGGGGGAATTTAAATGCATGGGCATCTGCCAGGCTTAGATGAAATCACTTTAGCGGCTCTTTTTAAATTCCTTCACGTTTGAGACGTTGAGGATGGTGCCCGGAATGGATCTGCTGAGTAGAATTAGCGTGATAAATGTGGATTTCCGAAACCGCATTTTAATTTGCATCTACCAGTCTTTTAAATGAAGTTGCAGCTCATGAGGATAGGATGGAGGATAGGATGCGATATGAGGAATCTGACTAATCTGTGTTCAAAGAATACCCAGAGGAAGGGCATTCTGACAAGTGCTTTTGTCAGAGCGCTATCGTTAGCATGCGTGACAGGCCGGCTTGTTTACCTGAGAGGTTCATTTGTATTCTCTTTGGCTTTTCTGCTTTTCTTCCTTACAACCATGATCTAACTAAAGAACATCGCAGAGATGTGACACACAAACACGCCGGCTAATTTAGCTTAAACGCTGCGGAGGAAAAGGCCCTCGCTAGCGTAACACTGGAGCAGGGTGACATTCCTCCGCTAGCCGACATGAGGCTGTTATCTCGCACGGCCGGCCTTGCGGTTCACGCTGTTGCTCGGCGGGATTTCGCCTGGATTGTTTGCCCACCAATCTGGTGAGCTGGCTTTGTTTCATCTAAGATCCGCTCAGCGGGACGGAGGGGCCAAAGCTCGCCTTACGCAGCAAGATACACATCGCAGGATGTGGAAATGGAGGGAGAGAGAGAGAGAGAGTGTGTGAGGGATGCAATCTTAGAAAACGGAACTCGACGAGAAGCAATTTCAGCATTTTTCACTTTGTCCCTGGAAGCACACACTCGTCCAGCGGCAGCCAGAAACTGTTCTGAGTGTTTCTGTGATTTGTAGTCTCGTTCATATACGAGTTGAACTGAGCTTAATGTAAATGACCCACCTCGCAAATCATCAAATTCCTCATGTGTAGACTCGGGAGGTGTAAAATCTGGATTTTGAACATCGATCCCTTTCTCTATTGCTAATGGAAACAACATCTGTGTTCGAGTTCAGTCATATTCATCATTTTTTTTCTCAGAGAGCATGAAGGGCTCTATGTAGTGTCGGCCTAAACATTACTGGCCTGATGTGATTGGGCCAAACGTTGGTTGCAACTGGTATTTGGATAAAAGGGTTTTGGGTCGAATGTCATGTTACACTCAGCTCATTGGGTGTCTGAAAACGTGATTGGGTTGACTATTGGAATACACTGCACACAGCATGTCAGTAAAAGGGTCTCGGGCCGGCTGTCATACTCAGCATTTGTGTGTTGGTTAAAGGGTCTTGGGCTGTTACATTACTCAGTACACACTGTCAGTAAAACCGTCTCAGGCTGACTGTCAAATTATACTTATCAACCAGCATGTCAGTAAAAGGGCCTCGGGCCAAGTACCATGTTACACTGGTCACTCTCCATGTTGGTAAAAGGTTCTTTGGCCAACTGCAATATTACACTCGGCACCCAGCTTGTCAGTAAAAGAGGCTCAGGCCAAATACCATACACAGTGCCAGCCTCCTTGTTGGTAAAAGAGCCTTGAGCCAAATACCATATTACACTCCACACTTGGCATTTTGGTAAAAGGGTCTCTGGCTGACTGTATTACACTCTGCACCCAGCATTTCAGTTAAAGAGCCTGGGGCCCAGTGGCGGTCCTAGCCTGTTTGGCGCCTTGGGCAAACAACCCCTCCAGCGCCCCTTCTCCGACACAGACACATCAACTCAGCCACCTGGGACTATCAAAATTGAAGGCGCCCCTTCCAATTACTCCACCGCCCCCCTGCATGAACATCGGCCATCTCTAAGCAATGCAGTGTTCACTAGGGCGCTTTGCTTAACTTAAAGGGGGGTGGGGCATGCAGTCTTTGTGCCGCCCCTGACGTTGTGGCACCCTGGATGGCTGCCCATATTGCCCATATCAGAAACTGCCCCTGAAGGGGGCCAATTGTTATATATATATATATATATATATAAATAATTTGGGCAGCCATGGCATAGTGGTAAGGATCTGGTCTTGTGACCACAAGGTCGCCGGTTCGATCCCCAGACAGGACATGACTGAAGTGCCCTTGAGCAAAGCACCTAACCCCTTAACTGCTTCCAATGCATTCAGTATTTGGCACAGATATGGCCCGAGCATTCAAACCAGAACTGTATTCAGTCCAGACGTAGTCCGATTTTGATAGTCGGGGACAGTTTTCATCCCTGAACATTTGGTCATGCAAATGAGCTGTGTTCTAATTGGCTGTCCTGTATTGTGCAGTCCAGACTGAAAGCTTCATAATGATGGGCGGGGCTAAACCACTGTGAGATGATACAGGTAAATGCTTAGTTTTTGTTTGTGACATCACAAAAACAAAATACATTTTCATTCAACTGTCCCGAAGTCACTTTTTATTTAAAAACAGGGCTTGTTTTATACGGTATGTCCCCTTTAAGACTATCCTTCCTGGATGCTTAAGACTTAAGCTGAGATGAAAGCTATCTAAACCTTAAACCAGAGTAAGAAGTTTTGCTTTATCATCTCCTGATCGTGATTTACAAAGCTTTGCCTTATTCAAGGGCACAGCAGAAGGCCAGGGACATTAAAGTCTGCCAGTCTGTGACATTTAAGCTTGTTTATGAGCTGAACGGTGCCAAGAGTTGATCCTACAACACTGGGATTACAGAAAAGAGCCACTTATGACTGCAAAGTTCTACAAGTGAGCAGTTTGTGATGTTTTATTGACCTTATTCAGAATTCTATAACTGTACCTGTGCTACTCTTTACATGTAAACATTTAAAACTTACAGCTCAGGTGTTGGCTGGCACAGTCATATGATGGTCTGTAGTAGTGTTGGCACTGTGGGCAGCTGCTGGGCATCTCCATAAAGCTTGTGAGCAGATGGAAGCATGAAGTGCTGTAAAATCTGCTGGTAGGTGTTGACTTTGGACCAACAGCAGCAGCTCAAACCATCACAGACTGCAGAACCTGCACACTGGACTTCAGACAGACTGGACTGTGTGTCTCAGACTCTAGGAGCTGATTTACTAATGAAATGTAAAAAGAGGACTTTGTACTGAGTAACAGTCCAGTTCTGGTTCTGCTGAGTCCAGGTCAGACACGTGTGATGATGTCTCTGGTTCAGGAGTGCTGATATTAGGAATGTGGCAGCTGTAGCTCTGTGAGAGGGGACATGTAGAGATGCTAAATGATGGCTTTGTGTCTATTAGATTGTAAAAATACAGAATTTCTGTAGATTAGATTTTTGGTGAACTGTCACAGTAATATATGTTATAATGGGTTAAGGAGTGGTATGACTGTGGGAGGAGTGTGTGTGGGTGTGTGTGTGTTTGGCTGTAGTGTTTGCTAGTGCTCGTTTTAGTGATGCTGATGATAGCTTTTCTCTGGAGGGAAGGTCCCAGGGGTCCAGCGAGGCAGGTGGAGTTAGAATGAGGCAGGCTGAGAAATACATCTTTTCTGCAAAGCTAAAGAAGTTCAAGAACATTCTCTCTCTCTCTCTGTCTCTCTCTGTCTCTCTCTGTCTCTCTCTGTCTCTCTGTCTCTCTCTCTCTTTCTCTGTCTCTGTCTCTCTTTCTCTGTCTCTGTCTCTCTCTATCTGTCTCTCTGTCTCTGTCTCTCTCTGTGTGTGTGTGTCTCTCTCTCTGTCTCTCTCTGTGTGTGTGTGTCTCTCTCTCTGTCTCTCTGTCTCTCTCTCTGTCTCTCTCTCTGTCTCTCTCTCTGTCTCTCTCTCTGTCTCTCTCTCTGTCTCTCT